>JAVIAB010000106.1:49619613-49647113 GCA_032433765.1 Megaustenia siamemsis | reverse complement strand
AACAAGCCATTACTCGGTGATAACCCTTTAACAAGTTATTACTCGGTGACAACCCTTCAAGTTATTACTCGGTGACAACCCTTTGAGGAGCTGTGTCCGAGACAACCCTTTAACAAGTTATTACTCGGTGACAACCCTTCAACAAGCCATTACTCGGTGACAACCCTTCAACAAGCCATTACTCGGTGACAACCCTTCAACAAGCTATTACACGGTGACAACCCTTGAGGAGCTGTGTCCGAGACAACCCTTTAACAAGTTATACTCGTGACAACCTTCAACAAGCCATTACTCGGTGACATCCCTTCAACAAGCTATTACTCGGTGACAACCCTTTGAGGAGCTGTGTCCGAGACAACCCTTCAACAAGCTATTACTCGGTGACATCCCTTCAACAGGCCATTACTCGATGACATCCCTTCAACAAGCTATTACTCGGTGACATCCCTTCAACAAGCTATTACTCGGTGACATCCCTTCCACAAGCTATTACTCGGTGACAACCCTTCAACAAGCCATTACTCGGTGACAACCCTTCAACAAGCTATTACTCGGTGACAACCCTTTGAGGAGCTGTGTCCGAGACAACCCTTTAACAAGTTATTACTCGGTGACAACCCTTCAACAAGCCATTACTCGGTGACATCCCTTCAACAAGCTATTACTCGGTGACATCCCTTCAACAAGTTATTACTCGGTGACAACCCTTCAACAAGCCATTACTCGGTGACATCCCTTCAACAAGCTATTACTCGGTGACAACCTTTTAACAAGTTATTACTCATGACAACCCCTCAACAAGCTATTACTCGGTGACAACCCTTCAACAAGCCATTACTCGGTGACAACCCTTTAACAAGTTATTACTCGGTGACAACCCTTCAACAAGCCATTACTCGGTGACATCCCTTCAACAAGCTATTACTCGGTGACATCCCTTCAACAAGCCATTACTCGGTGACAACCTTTTAACAAGTTATTACTCGGTGACAACCTTTTAACAAGTTATTACTCGGTGACAACCCTTCAACAAGCCATTACTCGGTGACAACCCTTTAACAAGTATTACTCGGTGACAACCCTTCAACAAGCCATTACTCGGTGACATCCCTTCAACAAGCTATTACTTGGTGACATCCCTTCAACAAGCCATTACTCGGTGACAACCTTTTAACAAGTTATTACTCGGTGACAACATTTTAACAAGTTATTACTCGGTGACAACCTTCAACAAGCCATTACTCGGTGACAACCTTTAACAAGTTATTACTCGGTGACAACCCTTCAACAAGCCATTACTCGGTGACATGCCTTCAACAAGCTATTACTCGGTGACATCCCTTCAACAAGTCCATTACTCGGTGACAACCTTTTAACAAGTTATTACTCGGTGACAACCTTTTAACAAGTTATTACTCGGTGACAACCTTTTAACAAGCCATTACTCGGTGACAACCCTTCAAGCTATTACTCGGAGACAACCTTTTAACAAGCTATTACTCGGTGACAACCTTTTAACAAGCCATTACTCGGTGACAACCCTTCAAGCTATTACTCGGAGACAACCTTTAACAAGCTATTACTCGGTGACAACCTTTTAACAAGCCATTACTCGGTGACAACCCTTCAAGCTATTACTCGTTGCAACCCTTCAACAAGCTATTACTCGGTGACAACCTTTTAACAAGCCATTACTCGGTGACAACCCTTCAAGCTATTACTCTGTGACAACCCTTCAACAAGCTATTACTCGGTGACAACCTTTTAACAAGCTATTACTCGGTGACATCCCTTCAAGCTATTGCTCGGTGACATCCCTTCAAGCTATTACTCGGTGACAACCCTTCAAGCTATTACTCGGAGACAACCTTTTAACAAGCTATTACTCGGTGACAACCCTTCAAGCTATTACTCGGTGACAACCCTTCAACAAGCTATTACTCGGTGACAACCTTTTAACAAGCTATTACTCGGTGACATCCCTTCAAGCTATTACTCGGTGACAACCCTTCAACAAGCTATTACTCGGTGACAACCCTTCAACAAGTTATTACTCATGACAACCCTTCAACAAGCTATTACTCGGTGACATCCCTTCAAGCTATTACTCGGTGACATCCCTTCAAGCTATTACTCGGTGACATCCCTTCAAGCTATTACTCATGACAACCTTTCAACAAGCTATTACTCGGTGACAACCTTTTAACAAGTTATTACTCATGACAACCCTTCAACAAGCTATTACTCGGTGACATCCCTTCAAGCTATTACTCGGTGACATCCCTTCAAGCTATTACTCGTGACATCCCTTCAAGCTATTACTCATGACAACCCTTCAACAAGGTATTACTCGGTGACAACCTTTTAACAAGCTATTACTCGGTGACATCCCTTCAAGCTATTACTCGGTGACATCCCTTCAAGCTATTACTCGGTGACATCCCTTCAAGCTATTACTCATGACAACCCTTCAACAAGCTATTACTCGGTGACAACCCTTCAACAAGCCATTACTCGGTGACAACCCTTCAACAAGCTATTACTCGGTGACAACCTTTGAGGGGATGTGTCCGAGACAACCCTTCAACAAGCTATTACTCGGTGGTGACTCGGTGAGGGGCTGTGTCCGAGACAACCATTTAACAATGATACCCGCCTTTTACACACTACCATCTGTTGCTTGTAGTAACCCTAGCGGGATTTGGAGTTAGTTCCTCTGCTTCAAAATGTGTGTATGTGTATTCAGAAATGTGTGTGTGTACGCCTGGATGGCTGGACTAAGTCATGTCAGCATGTGTGTTAGGATGGGAAAAACATTTATATGTGTGTGCGAGTGTGTGTTTGTATATACACTATGTAAACACGATTTTGCTTGAGTGGGGGTTGAAGAGGTCGTTGCCAGTTGTGGGGATACTCAAGAGGGGAACTAAGGTCGGGGGTGGTTGGCTGCGGGTTGGAGGTTTCGTCAAAATAGAGGGGCCTGGTTATGGGGAAAGTGTATGCTTTTATAGGGGAGGTGAGGGGAGTGGTGGGGAGGGGAGGGAGAAGATCAAAGGCTGCAATTGTTGACAGCAACGAAACAAGAGCTCAGTGATTACCAACTTGACTTTACTGCCAGTCCATCTGATATTGATCTTGCTATCAACGTTTATTTTGTGAACATAATTAGTTGTTATCATAATTAACATGAACGTTATTTTGTGAATATAAAGTTGAATAGTGGAAGTGGTGTGAACTCTCTGCTTGTCTAAACTCTTTTGTGCATGTCTAAACTGTTATGTGTATTGTATGTGTATATGTCAAAACTATGTCTCAACTCTTATATAGATGTATGTTAACTGTATGCAAATTCTTATGTGCATATATATGTGACAACAACATTATCTGAACTCTTATGTTTATGTGGCAGCAACTCTATATACTAACTAAAATGTTACAAATAAAATGTGATCAGTGAAATAAATTTACTAAATGATTTGAAAAGATGGAAAGAAACTGAATTTAGAGGAAGTGCAGAAGGAGGCAGAGTGATACTATCAGTTGGAAAGATCGCAGGCCGTGTGCGAGACAAGCTTGCTCTATCTCCTCCTTTATCTGGCTCCCTACAGAAACCGGCTATCTGCTCAAGACAGCGTCACTCGGACCAGCTATCGCACTCTCACATCTCTCCTCTCGCAAGGAGGAATATCGCATTTCCGCGTCGTCCGAGACCTGAAATAAAAGAACTGAATAACCCAATTTTTAATGGTTATCGTCAGGGTGGAGCTGGCTGATATCGCGTATACGTCGTCAAAGGAGCCAAGTCAGGGAGTTCTTTCAAAAAGAGGCTTCTAGATTTGATCGTGTCCATAGAGTGGGCAGGGGGCGATTAGGCCTGGGCTCAAGTGGAAACAATAAATTACATGAAGAATCTCGTAGCCTGGTCTCAGGACTTTAACTTCTTTAAATTATTCTGATTCTGGTGTCATCATCCAGCTCTGACTTCTATTTATACCACATACTATGTTTATGAATGTGCATTCAATACTGCCTGATTGCTTATTCGCCTTGTTTGGCGTGCCTTTTTGTTTATGATAAAATATCTAGAAAACAATTAGAAAACAAATCTTGCAGCAAACTAAAGGAACGATAAACAAGAAAGGTACGACGAATACCTTCTTTTTCTACTACTACTACTGTTACTATTACTACTATTACTACTATTACTACTACTGCTACTACTACTATTACTACAACAACTACTGCTACTACTGCTACTACTACTATTACTATAACTACTACTACAACTAATACGGCTACTACTACTACTGCTACTACAACTATCACTACTACTAAAACTACTACACACCACTACTATTACTACAAGCTATTACTACTACTACTACCAACCACAACCACCATTACAACTACTACAAGCTGCTACTACTAACAACTACTACACCACTACAACTACTACAAGCTGCTACTACTAACAACTACCACCACTACTACAAGCTGCTACTACTAACAACTACCACCACTACTACAACTACTACAAGCTGCTACTGCTAACAACTACTACCACCACTACAACTACTACAAGCTGCTACTGCTAACAACTAACACCATACTACAACTACTACAAGCTGCTACTGCTAACAACTACTACCACCACTACAACTACTACAAGCTGCTACTACTAACAACTATCACCACTACTACAACTACTACAAGCTGCTACTGCTAACAACTACTACCACCACTACAACTACTACAAGCTGCTACTACTAACAACTACCACCACTACTACAACTACTACAAGCTGCTACTGCTAACAACTACTACCACCACTACAACTACTACAAGCTGCTACTACTAATAACTACCACCACTACTACAACTACTACAAGCTGCTACTACTAGCTGCTTCTATCACCACTACAAGCTGCTACTGCTAACAACTACTACCACCACTACAACTACTACAAGCTGCTACTACTAACAACTACCACCACTACTACAACTACTACAAGCTGCTACTGCTAACAACTACTACCACCACTACAACTACTACAAGCTGCTACTACTAATAACTACCACCACTACTACAACTACTACAAGCTGCTACTGCTAACAACTACTACCACCACTACAACTACTACAAGCTGCTACTACTAACAACTACCACCACTACTACAACTACTACAAGCTGCTACTGCTAACAACTACTACCACCACTACAACTACTACAAGCTTCTACTACTAACAACTACTACCACCACTACAACTACTACAAGCTGCTACTACTAACAACTACTACCACCACTACTACAACTACTACAAGCTGCTACTACTAACAACTACTACCACCACTACTACAACTACTGCAAGCTGCTACTACTAACAACTACTACCACCACTACAACTACTACAAACTGCTACTACTAACAACTACTACCACCACTACAACTACTACAACCTGCTACTACTAATAACTACCACCACTACTACAACTACTACAAGGTGCTACTGCTAGCTGCTACTACCACAACTACAAGCTGCTACTATTAACAACTACTACCACCACTACAACTACTACAAGCTTCTACTACTAGCAACTACTACCACCACTACAGCTACTAAAAGCTGCTACTACTAACAACTACCACCACTACAACTATTAGAAGCTATTACTACCACTACAACTACTACAACTAAAACAACAACTACTACTACAACCATCACTTTTAACTACTACACTATTACCAACATTACGACTACTACTACTACTACTCCCCCACTACTACTACTGCTACTCCTATTACTACTACTATTATTACTACTGCTCCTACTGCTACTACTCCTCTACCTACTACTACTACTATTACTACTGTTGCTGCTACAACTACTCCTCCACTTCCTCCTCCTCCTACTACTCCTACTACTACTACTACTACTACTACTACTACTACTACTATTACTACTACATATCTGACCCTAGTGTTCACATATTGGATCTACACTGGTAGACCATTTCTTGTACATTTGACTCATTCCTGGAGCTCCTGTATCGCCACACAACGTTGAGTCTTTGAGCTAACGTAACCTTCTTAGCTAGTCAGTTACAGCGCTGCAATCATGTGGTACACTTTCCCGTATTTATAACAATGATTTACAATGACACACACAATTCTACTACAATTAACGAATGTATTTAAGATGTACTATTTGTCAACGTGTTTTTGAAAGAAAACAAGTTTTGTTTGCGAAATGATCAAAATGTTACTTAAGTTTGTTTGAACATTTCATTGGTGGTTTCAATAAATATTTGCGGAATATATGTTCTGTTGTTTACAGCATTGCTCTTTGCCAGATACCAATTATGTCGTAATGAATTGCTTCTTTCACATTACATGAATAGGACTTTCAACATTCTACTGCCCTGCTACTTTTCTGTGGATGATTTAATAATAACAATAGTCCCTTCTCAAATTTATTCCCAAAGTCACATTTCTCGGAAACTGCAGTAATGTCTCAGATTTTCCTGCACCTTAAGAAATGGTAAATATTAAGTCCAAAGTGGATTTTGCAAATATGAGTATTTCTGATATAAATTGTGTATAAGAACAAATAATGTGCATGAAACATTACATTTTACGGTACTACACATTACAATGTCACCGTGATTGGCTCTACTTTATGTGAGGTCAATGTCTTCAGCCGCGCACTTTGAGACCACGTGCTGGTTTTTTAACTTAAAATGTAAACATGTATCAGTTATTGAACACGTGAGGGGATTGACTTAATTGTTTGTACTTAAAGCATTTTGTGTTTTTTTTTTTACGTACGTTATATAAAAAAAATCCGACATTGCTTCATTGATAGGAACAACCATGATTATTTTAAGGCCAAGGAAACCCAAACTTCACATCTGTTCACAGAATAGTTTCCGAGAATATTGATTCTGAGTTTGGGCAACAATTTCTGAACGGACTGTAATAGTTTCTTTCCTAACCGGTCAATAATTCGATGTAGTGCTACAGATGACTTCCGTGCTTCTTTTCTCTTACAGGACAATGATTTATGGCAATAGGAGCTTTTCTTTCTTCAGAATGCGAATTTTTGCTTGGTTTCATTAATTTTTATTGTGAGCTACATCTTTAATCTAATTTAAATTACTAGATTGCATTTTCTTTTGTCACCGATGAACGTGTTCATTATTGTGTTGCAGCTGTAGATTCAGTTCGTTAAAAGTTACAACATGTCGTTGGGTTTTCATGTCGAAGGGTGGCCACCAATGAGAGCCATCTCACAATGTCTCTTGCTTTCATCATGTATTATGTCATAGTTTCTCATGTGAATCTCTAATGTTATCAAACCACTACAGTCTTTGTCTCCCGCCATTACCTTGTATTATGTCATAGTTTCTCATGTGAATCTCTCAATGTTATCAACCACTACAGTCTTTGTCTCCCGCCATTACATTGTATTATGTCATAGTTTCTCATGTGAATCTCTCAATGTTATCAAACCACTACAGTCTTTGTCTCCCGCCATTACCTTGTATTATGTCATAGTTTCTCATGTGAATCTCTCAATGTTATCAAACCACTACAGTCTTTGTCTCCCGCCATTACCTTGTATTATGTCATAGTTTCTCATGTGAATCTCTCAATGTTATCAAACCACTACAGTCTTTGTCTCCATCCATTACCTCGTATTATGTCATAGCTTCTCATGTGAATTTCTCAATGTTATCAAACCACTACAGTCTTTGTATCCATCCATTACCTTGTATTATGTCATAGTTTCTCATGTGAATTTCTCAACGTTATCAAACCACTACAGTCTTTGTCTCCATCCATTACCTTGTATTATGTCATAGTTTCTCATGTGAATTTCTCAACGTTATCAAACCACTACAGTCTTTGTCTCCATCCATTACCTTGTATTATGTCATAGTTTCTCATGTGAATTTCTGAATGTTATCAAACCACTACAGTCTTTGTCTCCATCCATTACCTTGTATTATGTCATAGTTTCTCATGTGAATTTCTCAACGTTATCAAACCACTACAGTCTTTGTCTCCATCCATTACCTTGTATTATGTCATAGTTTCTCATGTGAATTTCTCAACGTTATCAAACCACTACAGTCTTTGTCTCCATCCATTACCTTGTATTATGTCATAGTTTCTCATGTGAATTTCTCAATGTTATCAAACCACTACAGTCTTTGTCTCCCGCGATTACCTTGTATTATGTCATAGATTCTCATGTGAATCTCTCAATGTTATCAAACCACTACAGTCTTTGTCTCCCGCCAATACCTTGTATTATGTCATAGTTTCTCATGTGAATCTCTCAATGTTATCAAACCACTACAGTCTTTGTCTCCCGCCATTACCTTGTATTATGTCATAGTTTCTCATGTGAATCTCTCAATGTTATCAAACCACTACAGTCTTTGTCTCCGCCATTACCTTGTATTATGTCATAGTTTCTCATGTGAATTTCTCAATGTTATCAAACCACTACAGTCTTTGTCTCCCGCCATTACCTGCTCCCCAAAATGACCTTCAGTAGATTACTAGTAACGTGACATTCCATTTACCTCCTTCGAGTTGTGTTACAATATTTATTCTTCATTTTCAGCTATTTCACAACTTCATTATTTGTTTGATATTCTGTCAACTCAAAGGTCAGGTCAGGTAATTTTATCTTCTACTGTATGCAGTAGTACAACCTGTGGCTACCTGCTGCCTTGTAGGTATGCTCGGGAGAGTAAAGTAAAATAACCCCACTGCCTTGTAGGTATGCTCGGGAGAGTAAAGTAAAATAACCCCACTGCCTTGTAGGTATGCTCGGGAGAGTAAAGTAAAACAACCCCACTGCCTTGTGTGCGAGAATGTTTAGTCAAAGACTAGCGGAGTCAACTGTAACAATATCGACGGAAGGCAACAGAAAACCACAATCGTAACGTTTTTGTATAATCACGGGTTCGCCGCAATTTTCTACTTCGCAATAGCGTTAATGTGAATCCCAATGGAATACCCTCGTTCGGTATGGGACATCATGTGCTACAGGTGATACCCGATCGTTATCAAGCTACTGTTAACAAAATAGGAGTAAAACAGGCACCAACAATAGGAACCTGAAACGTAAAAACACTCATGCACAAGGGAAAACTGGAAATAAAAAGGATGGGTTTACACTTATGGTTTGTGTGAAATGAGATACACTGGATCAGGGGAGATATATTCTGATGAACATAAAGTCATCTATTCTGGAGGTACTGAACGCCAGATAAGAGTAGGTATCATCTTGGATGCAGAAAGAGCAAGAATAGTTAAAGGCTTTTTGGTAATATTTGTCTTTTTAGTGAAACTGAATGGAAAGCTAATAGATAATAATCTCATACAAGTTTATACACCAACAGCAGACAGTCTAGATGAAACAGTTAATAAATTTTACCATGAGCTTAATATGACCCTTTGTCAATGCAAACCACATGAAAACCCATAGTTTTAGGGGATCTCAATGCAAAAATAGGAAAGGAAAGAGATAAAGAAGTAGTTGGCTAATTTAGCTTAGGAGCGAGAAATGAAAGAAGCGACAAACTTATTGACTGGGCAAGAATACACAACACGATGATAGGAAGACACACCTAGTTTAAACAACATCAACGACGTCTGTGGACATCAAATCGACTACATAATGATAAACAAAGATTTAGAAACAGTCTGGTATGTGTCAAACTAGACTAGGGGCAGATTGCAATAATGATTATGTACCAGTTGTGGGAAAGCTTAGAGTAAAATTAAAAACATCAAAAAGAGCCTCAGTTAATATCAAGTACATATTAGATCTACTTGAATCAGACAAAAGGATACAAGACAAATATAACTTCACAATTCGGAACAGGTACAATGCAATAGAGAAGATAAAAAGCATTTATGTACAGTGGGAAATGCTATAATGATCAATGCAGCAAACATAAAAAGAGTTAATACCACAAGTGAGGACAATTTCAGGAAAGAAATAGATGACAGCCGACATTTTACAGCTATTTGGTACAAGAAGAAATAAGGATTTAAAAAAATGAGTTTAAGTGATTAAATAAGGAAATTATAATAAAATACAATGAAGAAAAAGAAGCATGACTAAAACAGAGATGCATAGAGAATGATATGCAACAAAAAAGATATGCCAAAACAATTTACAAACAAATTGAAGAATTAACAGGAAGAAAAACATAATAAAAAACTTGATGTTTAAGATCAAAGGAAGGAGAACTGTTGTTTGATCAAGAAAACATAAGGGAACGATGGACAGAATACATTAAAGATCTTTATAATGATGAACAAACCGAAGTAAATATTAAGGATAGCAGGGAAGGACCCGAAATACTTAAAGAAGAGCGGAAGACGCCTTGCGCAATATGAAAGCAGGAAAAGCTCCTGGATCAGATAATATAATTAAATAAGAGATTGAAACCATGGGTGATTTTGGAATAGAAATAATAACAAAAATATTGAATGATATCTACAACAGCGGATATACACTGGACAGCCGATTAAAGTCAATATTCATAGCTCTACCAAAGAAATCTGGTACGATTGATTGTCATGATCATCGCACAATAAGTCTTATGAGTCGCATGACTAAGATATCACTACGAATCATCATGCGAAGAATGCGAAACAAATAAGTTTAGAAAATAATGATGAACAGTGTAGTTTTGTTGGAGGTAAAGGTACGAACAATGCCATATACATCATACGATCTTTCGTAGAAAGAACCCTTGCGGTAACAACAGATCTATATCTAGTTTCATAGATTATATCAAAGTATTTGACAAAATAAAGCACCAAGAAATAATCAAAATTATTCTTGAAGGCATAAACGTTGACGACAAAGATCTAAGAATAATAAAGAACATGTACTAGCAACAAAACAGTGGCCATGAGAGCTGGAAATCAAGTGGGAATGTTTCAATAAATAAAACAAGGCAAGGTTGTATGCTGTCGTCAGAATTATTTAATATGTATAGGGAGATTTTTTTAAGATCCATAAGGGACATGCCTGCAATAACAAATGGAGATCATAATAATAAATAACCTCAGGTATGCTGATGATACAGTCTTAATCGATAAGGGTGAAAATGAGTTACAAGAAATGTTAGACATTATAGTGAAGGAAAGTAAAAATAAAGACTCAATAGCAAAAAGAAAGAAGCAACAGTGGCAACAAAGAAAACGATATCACTGCAATGCACAAAAGAAACAAGTGGACCAATATTAAAACATGTAGATGATTTAAATATCTGGTAACAGTGTGCACCTCAGATAGTAAATGCACAACAGAGGTGAGATGCAGAATGGCTCAGGTAAAAGCAACTTTCCAAAAAATGAGGAAGATACTATGCAATCCATTTTTGACAATAGAAACAAGAAAAGGAATTCGTAAATGGTTATATAGAGCCAGTCTTAACATATGATGTGAATCATGAACAATAGGACAACAGACAAGAAAATGACTGAAGGCTGTAGAATTGTGGTTTTGCAGAAGAATGTTGAGAATACCATGGACAGCTAAGAAGAGAAATAAAACGTTCTGAAAGAGGCCAAAAAAAAAAGAGAGCTAATTTCCAATAAGAATCATAATTTTTGGCCATGTAATGAGAAGGGAACAGTTTGAATATATTGTAACAACTGGGAAAATTAAGGGCAGAAGAGATAGCGGGAAGCAAAGAAAAAAGACACAAGACAACATAAGAGAATGGCTTGACTGAAGGTCAACAACAGAAATGATAAATAACTGTAGAGATCGAAACTTGTGGAGAGACACAATCACCTACGCCAGCAGACATGGTACTTGATGATGTTTCTTTCGACCGTTGTTCTCTCTTATACACACTTATACAAACACACATACACATCCACATCTGAACATTTTAGTTTTCTTTAGAAACTATCAGGTAGAGCCATTTCGAATAGAGACTAACTGCTCTGCATCAATGCCAGCAGTTGACTCTTACCTGGAAACTAAATCACGAGTTAACAAATCAAATCTATTGTTGTTCTCTATTGTCTGGCAACTCTTGCTAAACCGTGCAGCTGTATTGTGGTAGCTGTTCGTTAGTTCTACCAAATGTTAGGATAATGAGTGGACAGGATATGTGGATTGTGAGATAGGAGGATCGTGGGAATCTTGTGCATCGACTGCAGCTGTCATTCTGACGACTCAATGAACCCAAGCGGTGTTACAGTTCTGGTCATTCTGTAGATCCGGTAGTTTATGTTTCAGATTTGGGGAAAAACAGTGGGATACAGAGAAAACAGTGGGATACAGAGAAAACGGTGGGATACAGAAATAGAGGGGAGAAATCCGTGGATCCTCTGTACAAGCAGCACCGATCCTCCATGTAATCAAGCACATAGAAGCGTCGTGGAGAGAATTTTGAAATTTTCTCATTGTGGACAAAATCTCACTTTCGCCGTTTTTCCTGACTAATAGAAACTATTGCTAGCTAGAACATCAGTCTCATTCGTAGGGATTTCCTTCCCCATTTTCCCAATATAGCAATGTCATCAGTTTATCACAAATTGTTTATACACATTCCCTAAACTGATACTCCTGGCATAATTCTTGATGAATCTCAGCATATCTCTAGCTGCACGCAGAGAACAGATCACATGATAGTGCACATCCTTGTCTGACTCCATGTTTTATCTTCTTCAAACTTCACATTTAGTTTCCAATTCACATAACTACAGATTGTCCCTAGTAAATGTTTCATGTTAAATTGTTCTCATGTCTCGGAAAGTGATAGTTTAGTTTCTCAACATCTTTACATCAACTCTCAGACTCTACTTTGCCCAACAACTTAGCATGCAATACATCGGCACAAACACACCTCTTTTCATTTCATTATCTCTCTTTTCTTTCTCTCTTATTCTTTTCCTTCTCTCATCGCCCATTTACCGTGCTTTATCACTTTCATTCTCTCATTGTCGCTTTCAACCTATTCTTGATAACAATTATATTTTGTTATTGTGCATCAATTTGCTCCTCCCTCCTTCCTAACATACACAAGCATCCAACTTTATATACATAAATGTATACAACAAACAGTAGCTAACAAATCATTGTCTCGTGTGTATCGATCCCAGATCATTTCCGCAGCGTACATTAGCTCTCGAGCTGCGCCTCCTAACAATTATCCAGAATGTAAAATGAGATTCCAACTGGACCTCCTTTCCCAATCTGTCAGTAATACAAGACATCATCATCGCGGTAATAATTTACTTCTGAACTATGAGCATGGTGTAATGTCATCAATGTTCATTAATCTGTAATCTTCTAAATTTATCTATAACCTTTTCCTGGCGTGACTAAGTATTACTGCCCCATCTGTTGTCTAGTGGTTATCATATTATTTGTTTAAACCATCCGCTGTTTCCGAACTTCATTCAACACATGGTCGTAGATTTAGCTCTTTTCATTTTCTCTCAATTTCTTACTCTCATGCATGGAAGGACACAAGAAATGGAAACAAAGATACACTTCATTGAGAACTCGTTTCATTTCTGGAATCCGTCATGAATTTGGGAGCAAAGATGCGAGAAAATGTTACTGATGGACTGGCATAAAGGTCTACTGCAGTTGCTACGAAGTACACAGGTTAAGGTTTTTATTTCCTAATGGAAATAAAAAAAGACGCATAAATTGTACTTGAGAGTGAGGTTAGCATGACTCTTGTTCCCTCTTCATTAATTCTCTCTCTCTTTCTCTCTCTCTCTCTCTCTCTCTCTCTCTCTCTCTTTCTCTCTCTCTCTCTCTCTCTCTCTCTTCAATGAATCACTCCAAGTTTTCCGAACGTTTCATTTGCAGACAAAATTGGCCAAGATATAGTCAGCATTGTGGTTTGTCATGATTATTAATGAAAAATATATTATGCAACAAATCTATGTCAATAGAAATGAGAAAGAGAGTTCATCGATGCTATATAGAACCAATTCTGACCTATGGAAGCGAATCATAGACAATAGACAAACAAATGAAAAGTCGATTAGAGGCCACAGAGATGGGATTTCTCAGAAGAATGTTGAAAGTTCCCTGGACAGCTAAAAAGACCAATGAGAAAGTTCTCAAAAAGGCCAACACAAAAGGGAGCTCTTAAAAAACATCAGAAAGAAGCAATCAACATTTTTAGGGCACATCATGAGAAGAGAAAAGTTGGAATACTTGGTTACAACTGGCAAAATAAAAGGAAAGAGAGATCGGGGACGACAAAGAGAGAAAATACTGGATAGCTTGGTGTCATGGCATGGAAAACAGTCAACAACAGAACTCATACGATGCACTGTGGATAGAAGATTGTGGAAGGACATGATCGCCAACGGCAACCGGTACGGTATATGATGATGATAGTCAGCGTGTGAGCTGAAAGAGCTCAGCGACCTATAGCTGGCTGCTTGCTTAAGTTCAAGACCGCCCCAGATTCTACTTTGTTCACCTTCCCAGTGAAGGAACAACTTCCGGGTCTGGCCAAGCGATTAGGTATCCAAAAAGAAATGCATTTCATTATCCCATAATTCTGTGCTAAAGTCGGATATATTGGGTTGAAAAACCCAGACATCATAGCTTGATGCAAACCATGACACAACACAACTACGCCAAATTAAAGTCCTTTTAGGTGGACGACGATGGAGAGTAAGTGTTTATCGACCGTAGACAAAGAAGAAGACCCAGAAAAGACCCTTTCTCCACATGTTGCGAATAATTTTTTTTATGTTTGACTAGTTTCTCCTGGGTACATAATTATGACCTTCTTTCATCACGCATTTTTCTCTGACTTAACCAGCCCGCCTATCTGCCTATTATATTCTCCCCTGACATATTCAACCCATCTATTTACCTATTATATTCTCCCCTGACATAATCATCCCAACCATCTGCCTATTATATTCTCCTCTGACATAATCAGTCCATCTATCTGTCTATTATATTCTTTTCTGACATATTCAACCAATCTATCTGTCTATTATATTCTCCTCTGACATATTCAACCCGTCTATCTGCTTACTATATTCTCCTCTGACATATTCAACCAATCTCGCTGACTATTATATTCTCCTCTGAGATATTCAATACATCAATCTGCCTATTATATTCTCCTCTGACATATTCAGCCCATCTATGTGCCTATTACATTCTCCTCTGACATATTCAAGCCATCTATCTGCTTATTATATTCTCATCAGACATATTCAACCCGTCTTCTCCTTATTATATTCTCCTCTGACATATTCAACCCGTCTATCTGCTTATTATATTCTCCTCAGACATATTAAACCAATCTCGCTGGCTATTATATTCTCCTCTGACATATTCACCAATCTCACTGGCTATTATATTCTCCTCTGACATATTCAGCCATTTATGTGCCTATTATATTCTCCTCTGACATAATCAGCAGCCAGATCTGCCTATTATATTCTCCTCTGACATATTTAACCCATCTATCTGCCTATTATATTCTCCTGTGACATATTTAACCCATCTATCTGCCTATTATATTCTCCTGTGACATATTTAACCCATCAATCTGCCTATTATATTCTCCTGTGACATATTTAACCCATCTATCTGCCTATTATATTCTCCTCACACATATTCAATACATCTATCTGCCTATTATATTCTCCTCTCACATAATCAACCCATCTATCTGCCTATTATATTCTCCTCTCACATATTCAAACCCATCCATTTCCGTATTATATTCTCCTCTGACATAATCAACTCATCTATCTGCCTATTATATTCTCCTCTGACATAATCAGGCCATCTATCTGCCTATTATATTCTCCTTTCTCATTAATGTCTCCAGTCTGGTCTGAAATGCGCATCAGCTGTTGTTAACATCTGCTGATCCATTTTTTATATTTTTAGTTTGCGTGCGTTTTTCTGAATCTTTTTTTTTCTTTTATGATTGTCTTATTTATTTATTTAAAAGATTACGGTTTTGCTTGATCTACGTTTCTGCTCTCGTAACTTGTAATGTTTCACGTCTCGTTTATGATTTCATGTGGTACAATAAAGTACCAGGCATGCTTATTTTCACATTTACAATTAATTTCATTGACATTTTCCCCAAATGTTTCACAATTTACCCATTCATTAGTGTTAAATGTGTAGTTATTATAGTTTATGTTATGTTCTTGAATGTGTAATTATTATAGTTTATGTTATGTTCCTAAATACCATGGACAGCTAAGAAGAGTAATGAAAATGTTCTGAAAGAGGTCAAAACAAAAATAGAGCTAATATCCAATGTTAGGAAGAAACAATCATAATTTTTTGGTCATGTGATGAGAAGAGAACAACTGGAATATATTGTAACAACTGGAAAAATTGAGGAATGAAGAGATAAGATAAGATAGAGGGAATCAAAGAGAGAAAATACCAGACAGCTAAGAGAATGGCATGGCAGAAGGTCAACAACAGAAATGATAAATAACTGTCGAGATCGAAAATTGTGGAGAATCATGATCACCTACGCCAGCAGGCCTGGTTCTTGATGATGATATGTTCCTAAATGTGCAGTTATTATAGTTTATATCTTGTTCCTAAATGTGCAGTTATTATAGTTTATATCTTGTTCCTAAATGTGCAGTTATTATAGTTTATATCTTGTTCCTAAATGTGCAGTTATTATAGTTTATATTTGTTCCTAAATGTGCAGTTATTATAGTTTATATCTTGTTCCTAAATGTGCAGTTATTATAGTTTATATCTTGTTCCTAAAAGTGCAGGCATGTGAGGAGAGGCATATTTAGGGAGGAGATGCATATGTAAGGAGGAGAGGCACTTGTAGGGAGGAGAGGCATATTTAGGGAAGAGAGACATATTTAGGGAGGAGAGGCACATGTAGGGAGGAGAGGCACATGTAGGGAGGAGAGGCACATACTCCGGGACTATAGGTCTCATGATATGGACAGGATCAAGTCTTGCCTTTTCTCCCAACAAATTTTATGCCACGACAGGGACAACCCGTCAAATGTGAACAACTCTTGAGGGAGCATTGGGTAGAAGGAAAAGAGGACAACCAAGGAAGCTCTGCAACCTCTGCATCAGCTGAAAACAAAAAGAACAACTTAACACACGTCGAGATAGACAAATGACATTGTTGGGACATGTGAGGAGACACAATAGCCTAGTAAAAGTCTTGGTGGAAGGAAGTTACAAGGTAGACGAGGCAGACCAAGACTAAAGTAGGCTGATAACATCAAAGGATGAACAAGTGAACCCATGACAACGTGCACTATCAAGACATAAGTCAGAGCAGCTTGGCGCTCCACGGTAGCCATCCGTGGATGTGGAGATGACACCCAACAGTCAGAGCAGCTTGGCGCTCCACGGTAGCCAACCGTGGATGTGGAGATGACACCCAACAGTCAGAGCAGCTTGGCGCTCCACGGTAGCCATCCGTGGATGTGGAGATGACACCCAACAGTCAGAGCAGCTTGGCGCTCCACGGTAGCCAACCGTGGATGTGGAGATGACACCCAACAGTCAGAGCAGCATGGCGCTCCACGGTAGCCAACCGTGGATGTGGAGATGACACCCAACAGTCAGAGCAGCTTGGCGCTCCACGGTAGCCAACCGTGGATGTGGAGATGACACCCAACAGTCAGAGCAGCTTGGCGCTCCACCGTAGCCAACCGTGGATGTGGAGATGACACCCAACAGTCAGAGCAGCTTGGCGCTCCACGGTAGCCATCCGTGGATGTGGAGATGACACCCAACAGTCAGAGCAGCATGGCGCTCCACGGTAGCCATCCGTGGATGTGGAGATGACACCCAACAGTCAGAGCAGCATGGCGCTCCACGGTAGCCACCGTGGATGTGGAGATGACACCCAACGAGTAAGGTTCACTATTTGGACAATGTTGTTCCTTCTGCCATTGGTTGAAATGTTGATCCACCTCTTCATCTCTTTCCCAAATGCAAACTCCGCATTTCTCATGATCTTTGATGGATCCTATCTACATACAGCAAACATGTTATTGTGTGCATGTACAGGATGGATCCTATCTACATACAGCAAACATGTTATTGTGTGCATGTACAGGGTGGATCCTATCTACATACAGCAAACATGTTATTGTGTGCATGTACAGGGTGGATCCTATCTACATACAGCAAACATGTTATTGTGTGCATGTACAGGGTGGATCCTATCTACATACAGCAAACATGTTATTGTGTGGATGTACAGGGTGGATCCTATCTACATACAGCAAACATGTTATTGTGTGCATGTACAGGGTGGATCCTATCTACATACAGCAAACATGTTATTGTGTGCATGTACAGGGTGGATCCTATCTACATACAGCAAACATGTTATTGTGTGCATGTACAGGGTGGATCCTATCTACATACAGCAAACATGTTATTGTGTGCATGTACAGGATGGATCCTATCTACATACAGCAAACATGTTATTGTGTGCATGTACAGGGTGGATCCTATCTACATACAGCAAACATGTTATTGTGTGGATGTACAGGGTGGATCCTATCTACATACAGCAAACATGTTATTGTGTGCATGTACAGGGTGGATCCTATCTACATACAGCAAACATGTTATTGTGTGGATGTACAGGGTGGATCCTATCTACATACAGCAAACATGTTATTGTGTGGATGTACAGGGTGGATCCTATCTACATACAGCAAACATGTTATTGTGTGCATGTACAGGGTGGATCCTATCTACATACAGCAAACATGTTATTGTGTGCATGTACACGGTGGATCCTATCTACATACAGCAAACATGTTATTGTGTGCATGTACAGGGTGGATCCTATCTACATACAGCAAACATGTTATTGTGTGCATGTACAGGGTGGATCCTATCTACATACAGCAAACATGTTATTGTGTGCATGTACAGGGTGGATCCTATCTACATACAGCAAACATGTTATTGTGTGCATGTACAGGGTGGATCCTATCTACATACAGCAAACATGTTATTGTGTGCATGTACAGGGGTGGATCCTATCTACATACAGCAAACATGTTATTGTGTGCATGTACAGGGTGGATCCTATCTACATACAGCAAACATGTTATTGTGTGGATGTACAGGGTGGATCCTATCTACATACAGCAAACATGTTATTGTGTGGATGTACAGGGTGGATCCTATCTACATACAGCAAACATGTTATTGTGTGCATGTACAGGGTGGATCCTATCTACATACAGCAAACATGTTATTGTGTGCATGTACAGGGTGGATCCTATCTACATACAGCAAACATGTTATTGTGTGCATGTACAGGGTGGATCCTATCTACATACAGCAAACATGTTATTGTGTGCATGTACAGGGTGGATCCTATCTACATACAGCAAACATGTTATTGTGTGCATGTACACGGTGGATCCTATCTACATACAGCAAACATGTTATTGTGTGCATGTACAGGGTGGATCCTATCTACATACAGCAAACATGTTATTGTGTGCATGTACAGGGTGGATCCTATCTACATACAGCAAACATGTTATTGTGTGCATGTACAGGGTGGATCCTATCTACATACAGCAAACATGTTATTGTGTGCATGTACAGGGTGGATCCTATCTACATACAGCAAACATGTTATTGTGTGCATGTACACGGTGGATCCTATCTACATACAGCAAACATGTTATTGTGTGCATGTACAGGGTGGATCCTATCTACATACAGCAAACATGTTATTGTGTGCATGTACAGGATGGATCCTATCTACATACAGCAAACATGTTATTGTGTGGATGTACAGGGTGGATCCTATCTACATACAGCAAACATGTTATTGTGTGGATGTACACGGTGGATCCTATCTACATACAGCAAACATGTTATTGTGTGGATGTACAGGGTGGATCCTATCTACATACAGCAAACATGTTATTGTGTGCATGTACAGGATGGATCCTATCTACATACAGCAAACATGTTATTGTGTGCATGTACAGGATGGATCCTATCTACATACAGCAAACATGTTATTGTGTGGATGTACAGGGTGGACCCTATCTACATACAGCAAACATGTTATTGTGTGCATGTACAGGATGGACCCTATCTACATACAGCAAACATGTTATTGTGTGCATGTACAGGATGGATCCTATCTACATACAGCAAACATGTTATTGTGTGCATGTACAGGGTGGATCCTATCTACATACAGCAAACATGTTATTGTGTGCATGTACAGGGTGGATCCTATCTACATACAGCAAACATGTTATTGTGTGCATGTACAGGATGGATCCTATCTACATACAGCAAACATGTTATTGTGTGCATGTACAGGATGGATCCTATCTACATACAGCAAACATGTTTTTGTGTGGATGTACAGGGTGTTTATAAAGTCGTTGTGCACTGACTTGACAAATATTTTTGAAATTACGTCACAGATTGATTAAATTTACGTCATGATGTTCTGTGTCCACAATTCCGTCTGCAGCATAACACAACAAGCCGTTGTTATAGTCACGGTTTCATTGCTGAAAGTAGATAGTGTTAAACATTGAAAAAAGGGTATTTTTGGTTGAACATGTCTTCCTTATTGGTGGCAAAAATATTGAAGAAGTAATTCGACAATTTGTGCTGAAATTTCACAAGTCTTAACTCCGCCTGACTATTATCTGTGAGGTGTGCTGAAAGAAAAAGTTGATCTAAATAATCCGCAAACAGTTAATGACCTGAAGGCAGAAATCGTCACCCAGATCCAACATATATCACCGGTCATTATCCAGAAGGCTTTCGAAAATATTAAGAGGCGAGTCAACAAATGTCTTGAGGTCCGTAGTGGACATGTTTGAACATATGTTGTAGACACAACTTCATCGTGTGAACAGCCACTTTACCCAATACAAGCCAGCCAAGAGCAGTAGTGTCTAGATGAATAATAAACATTTACGTTACAATTTCCCGTCATTTCACAAATATTTTCCTTGCAAGGCGACTTTATAAACAGCCAGTATTTTATCAGGAAACATAGGAACTGCAGAGAACAGAGGTTGGACTTAACAAATGTTTCAACAAAGACGCTTGCTCACTGTGACAACAATATTTGACTGCAGGAATTAGTATTCTACTTCTTCTAATTCCTCACTTGCCTTTCATCGTCTACAGGAAATATAGTTTGAGGTCGTTTGTTCGCTTTTTGACCTCTCTCCTGTGTTTCCTATTGTTTCAAATCCCATCTATTCATTTTTTTCGTAGTCAACTCTTGGATCTGGTGTTCTCCTAGCAGTTGTTGATGGCACTTTGTTATATTTTGATCTCTCTATCTTAACATATGGCGAAACCACCTTATTCCTTTAATTCCTTTAACACATTTAATTTCGTTGGTGATATATACCCAATGATTCAGCAAGATTTGTTGCATATTGAGTGTACTACTTCTTTGTGTGTACCGTTGTATGTCTCTAGAATTCCTAGATATTGAAATTCCTCTACATGATTTAATTGTGTGCCGAATGGGTATTTAGTATCAAAATGACCCATCAATTCACCAAATAGTACCAAGGAAGGCCAGGGTACATGCACTAATGACGTTGGGATGAGTTTATCCAATAAAAGAAAAAAATTCTACAACAGTTTCACTGAAATTAATCATCCAAAACCACTGGAATTTGACAATCACTGGTAGGTGTTAGAGAAATATTAGTCTCAAACAATTTATCTTCAGTGACAAGGAGACATGAGGTTAACGTGACATTGATCAGTTCGGAAAGGTGTACTCTGGGAAAAATAATCGACTACTGCTTAATAATTGTGACAACTCGATTATATCTTACATCAGAAGGGGATCGAACAATGGTAATCGCGGACGCCCTCCAGACAAAGAAAATGTAAACAAAGCGACAATAAAGACAACTATTTTTATGAGCTTACGGAAAAATAATGCATAAGCTATTAGTAAAGACAACTGTCAGCATGCAAGCCCAGTTTGGAGCTGAACCTATACGTATGTGTACACATTTAGCCAGCGACTACATATCCTGTAGTTTTATGTTGAACGTTTGATAAAGATCTGGTCAGACGGAGCTCTCAGGTTGATCAAGATGTAGATAGGAGGTAATAAATGCACACCTTTTTTTATTGCACACACACACACACAAACACACACACATACACACAGAGAGATTCATCGCACACTGTATGTGAACATCTTAAAATAAAATCCACAATAGAAGTATGAATTCGCTACAAACTGTAATACAAGATAAAACGTAACACAATAGAAGTATGAATTCGCTACAAACTGTAATACAAGATAAAACGTAACACAATAGAAGAATGAATTCGCTACAAACTGTAATACCGAATTAAAAAAAAATATAACAAAACTAAGAAAGTCTGGGCGATGTTTTTAATGATTGTTCATAATTTGATCTGCGTGCTAAATTAATAATAAGTTCTGTCGTATATGAAAATGTTACAATAAAACAACTAAATTACTATGGATAATATTCTCTTGATGTTTCCATTGGTTAATTTACATGTTTATGGACATTGTACATTTATTGGGCATGCATTCGTTACAAAAAGTTTATATTGATGTCTCAATAAAACTCACATAATGTCTACGAATATGTAGGAATTCTTTCAAAATGTATATGAAAATGTTACAATAATGACCGTTACAATAGTTAATTAAAGACATACTATTTGAAGATTATAATAAAAGACATTAATTTAACACAATAATTAATAATAATAATAAAAGCCATTCATAATTCACATCATCAGTAATAATAATACGCCATTCATAATTCAACATCATCAGTAATAATAATACGCCATTCATAATTCAACATCATCAGTAATAATAATACGCCATTCATAATTCAACATCATCAGTAATAATAATACGCCATTCATAATTCAACATCATCAGTAATAATAATACGCCATTCATATTCAACATCATCAGTAATAATAATACGCCATTCATAATTCAACATCATCAGTAATAATAATACGCCATTCATAATTCAACATCATCAGTAATAATAATACGCCATTCATAATTCAACATCATCAGTAATAATAATACGCCATTCATAATTCAATATAAAAGTAAGTAAAAAGTCATGTGATCGCGCCAAGTGACGTAGAGGGAATATGGTGCTAGAGACCATAATTTGTGTAGACCTTTCGGCACATGATTTTTGGGGTCATGTGGTCGGTATTACAGCCATGTCGCTTTATTTTCCCAGAAAAAAAATCCGGTATCCATTTAAGGCTGGGTGAACCTGGGAGCCGTTGATCAGGATCGAACCCGACTGAATTCAATATATTAAATAAAAATAATAATAATAGCCGTTCATTGCAAGCGATAATAACAATGTATGAGACATCAGGCAGAGTGACAATTGTCTCTGTCAAACAAAGCATTGACGCAGGCTGATCATTGTCTCTGTCAAACAAAGCATTGACGCAGGCTGATGCATGAGAGAGATAGAAGCGTTCACATGCAGTGACGTAAGGTGAGGAGGTCAGAGGAGCGGTTGTCCAGGGCGCAACATTTCTAAAAGAGTAGTAACAATAAATAAACAAATTATGAGGCGTATCATTTGTCTGGTACCGCGCGCTGGCAACGCCCCTGCTTACGTGAGAATAAAAAGTGACAATGGACAATAAATATAAATACACACAATCTTTTGTGAGATCACTGTCAGAATTGTATTTGCCATTATTTTATGAAAAGATAGACTTGAAAAGGCGTATACCTCAAGTATATTCATGATGCGAGCTTGGTATTCATACTCTTGTATTTGTTAAGAATATATAAAACCATTCGGAACATAATGCAAGTATTTACATACAATACGCGCATGTACATTTGCACAGAGAGAGAGAGAGAGAGAGAGAGAGAGAGAGAGAGAGAGAGAGAGAGTGAGAGGTTGCCGGTAGGGGAGAGATTCGCACAATATTATCTAAATAAGATAAATAATTTCCAGAGACTCCAAACTTATTGCCATTTTGCTGAACACACAGGGACAGTGATTAGAACAATGAAGAAAACGACAAAAGAAAGCAGCATTGAAAGATTGTGAAAGAAAACTGTGCAGGACTTGAAAGTGATGTTTGTAATAGGTGGCACTAAATGCGGCAATAACAAAATATAATACAAATACAAGTCATGTCTTAATGTCACGCCTTGATACCACTTTTACATTCAGGGTTGACCGTCCTGGGTTGTATGACTTTCTTGAATTCGCGGATTTCACTGGAGAGCTAGGAACTGCCTTTTAAGGTACTCCATACCATGTCATTTAAACAAACAACATACAAAACAACGACTACAGGAAGACACAGAGATCCATGCTTCTGTTAGGCCGCCTGCTTTGACGCTGTTCCCTGGGAGAACATCTATTAGGTCGAGGAGACATCTTGGTCAGCTAATGTACCGGTAACCCTGCTATTGCAACCATAAGCATAGGAATGTCAAATATAAATAATGTCGGCGATATTTATCTGGACTAACGTTCTAGTAAACAAATGTCATGGCATTTAACGAAAAATATGGGAAGTTGATAAACAAATGTCATGGCATTTAACGAAAAATATGGGAAGTTGATAAACAAACGTCATGACATTTAACGAAAAATATGGGAAGTTGATAAACAAATGTCACGGCATTTAACGAAAAAATATGGGAAGTTGATAAACAAATGTCATGGCATTTAACGAAAAACATGGAAAGTTGATAAACAAATGTCACGGCATTTAACGAAAAACATGGGAAGTTTGATAAACAAATGTCATGACATTTAACGAAAGACATGGGAAGTTAATAAACAAATGTCATGACATTTAACGAAAAACATGATAAGTTAGTAAACAAATACAGAAATGGACAGATTGTCATTAAAACTGAGGTAAAATTGACATCATAATTTCTTGTCATCTCCCCAATTGTCCATGTTCTCTTGTCATCTCCCCAATTGTCCATGTTCTCTTGTCATCTCCCCAATTGTCCATGTTCTCTTGTAATGAATATAAAATCACTATACAGAAATGTTTGTGAAGATATTGCAGACGAAGATGGGCACTGTCCTACTGATCATCGTCTGCTGTGGCCTAGCAATATGAAGTTGAATAATTCAATGTGTCATATTCATGTTGACGCAACATTTCGCCTTTCTTCAAAAAGGAAGTACAAACATAAGCGACCTGTGCTATTTTGTGTTTATGTGTGCATAAGTCTAAACAATGAAATTGCGTATACAAATATCGCCTACTTTGATTGGCGGCGCAACTACGCCTATCACCGCCTAATTCATCAATAGCGCTACCATTAGAACAATAATTGAAGGAAGTTTTCGAAACGAATTGTTGGACAATCTATTTGTAACTGTCAGTTCTTGTAATTTTGCTATCAGACTGCCTTTTCAATCTAAGCTTAGATGTTTTCTCTAACCACTAATTATTCTCACCAACCGCCATTGCTTTCATCGTTGATCATCGCAATCTGTGACAATCATTATCATGTGTGGCCAAATAGTTGTCATTTTCACTCATTCCCCGTAGTTGCAAGTCAAAGATCAACGCTGAAAATGAACATGTAAAAGAGCAGATTCCCTCATTATCTTCAAACAACACCATTACCAGTATCTTCGTCAACTTTATTATTACAACTTTCATTTTTTCTCTCAACCCCCATTATCAGAGTTCTTTTATACATTGTTATCATCAACACAACTGTTTTCTATATGCTCATACAAACATCACCATGTACCTACCCCGAAACACATCCACAAAGGTCATATCTTTCACAGATCAGAAGGTGCTACACATATCACCTCACTAAGTATAGCTACACACACACCTCACCAAGTGCACCTACACACATATCACCTCACCAAGTGCACCTACACACATATCACCTCACTAAGTGCACCTACACACATATCACCTCACTAAGTGTACCTACACACATATCACCTCACTAAGTGTACCTACACACATATCACCACATTAAATGTAGCAAACACACATATCACCTCACTAAATGTATCAAACACACATTTCACCACATTAAAGGAATCAAACACAATCACCACACTATATGTATCACACACACACATATCTTCACACTTGTATAAAACATACACATGTTCACCGAGCATCAGACACATACACACACAGATGACATCTTTGTGTGCTCAATAAATTTACTCTCAGTATCAAGCACACATATAACTTGGCTTTCTGTATAAAACACATACAATCTCACTCCCAGTATCAAACATACACACACACATATTTATCTCCACCTCTTGTATAAAACGTACATATCACCGTTCACCGAGCATCAAACACACCCACACACACACAAACATATGACCTTATTTTGTGCTCTGTATAGACAAGAGCAATAAGAGATCGTATCTTGTCTAGGCGATGGTGGAGTTTGTATGATGTGTTTGGAATTATTATTCCAGCGATACCTATCAGGATATGCTATTAAACTTTATCTCCGGGCCGAAAATTGTATGCCAGATTGCACGATACCAGATTTATTGATAGGCTGTATCGATTCTCTGGTGTTGCAAGTCGGCAGCGTCTGTCATTTGCAAGCGAAAACGCGACATATGTACTATTAGCCAAGTTGTAGGGTGTATTATTTTTATGACCACCATTACTACGTTTTAAACAGCGTGCTATGTATCAAGAGAACATTTATTATTAAATGACATACATTTGAACGGTGTCCCAGGCTGAACAGACTTGCGTGCTTATTGTCGCTTCAACCTGCCAGGTTCAAGTACAAATCTACATCAGTTCAAGTACAAATCTACATCAGTTCAAGTACAAATCTACATCAGTCCAAGTACAAATCTACATCAATCCAAGTACAAATCTACATCAGTCCAAGTACAAATCTACATCAGATCAAGTACAAATCTACATCAGATCAAGTACAAATCTACATCAGTTCAAGCGCAATTCTACATCAGTACAAGACATATAACCGCGTGGCAACTAAAGCAGCTTCCCTTAGCATCTATTTGTTATCACATTCAGACTCGTAAACTCACAGCCTTTTACCTGTTGCTCAGGTTACACAAGATATGGAAATTAATGGGCGCAGATAGTTCTTGTAGCTCGCTGATTATGTGTTTTCTTATTTCAATCACTTCATGTCTGTTTTTGAAGTGTGTGTATATGTGTGTGTGTGTGTGAGAGTGCGTATGTGTGCAATGGAGCGTCACCATCTGTTGGCCTGCTGGTACACTCCGATGCACAGATTCATATCTTGAAGCTGTTTCACCATCTACAGACAGATCTTGTGCAAACTGCACACTTGCCATTCCTACTAAAATGTTATCAGCGAATAATTTTAGGTTTTTTTTTTTAATTTGAAAGAAATAAATGTGAGCTAATATAGTCAGTTTGACTACAGCAAATGTGTG
>JAVIAB010000106.1:49429613-49617113 GCA_032433765.1 Megaustenia siamemsis | reverse complement strand
TCTCTTGTCAATGTCATGTAGCAAGTTGTATGCGTCGGCCACATTCTGTACATGATAGTTTATGTTATATCATTGACCACAGACATGGCGTAATGTTTGCTTTGCTTTTATTACGAGTTGTCTTCTTTGTTGGTCTTGAGTTTTCATGTGACAAAATGTGCACGGCTGATTTTTCCTCCGTTACTGTGACGTGATCGTACTCAACATTCAGCTGTAATAGTACGGCCGTTACTGTGACGTGGCAGCACTCAACATACACTGGTGATAGTACGGCCGTTAATGTGACGTGACGGCACTCAACATTCAAGGATCATATTACGGCCGTTACTGTGGTATGATGGTATTCAACATACACTGGTGATACTACGGCAGTTACTGTGACGTGATGGTATTCAGCACGCGACACTGATGTCAATTTCTCAGAAGGGTGCACTTGCAAAATAAGGGACATCTGCTGAGACTGAGGACAAGAAGAGCAGAGGAAGCAGCAAAAACAGATCTGACAGTGTACACACATTAGCTGCGAAAAGAAGCGTACTCAGGGGCACTGTCAAACAGTTGGCACAGACTGTTGTGTACATGTAGCTGATTGTGAACGGCAAAAGGAGACACATGATGGTGATATAATTTGGACCAGTAAATGTACGTGAATATAAATGAGAGTATAGACATCCCTCATCGCATGAGACACTGACGTAAACTGCTGCTCACTTAGTTCAATTTGAAAATAAATTAATTTGAATATGGAGAATACTAGAACAGCAGGTTCTATTTTATTGATTTGCTTAATACGCCAGTCTGATGATATGCCGCTGTGTCGATGGATAATGATTAGATCTCTGTTGTTGACACCTAATACATTTTTTTTATTGTTTGAAAGTTCCGAGAATAATTCAAGAAATCTGCTGTCCCTGGTTGTCTACAACGAACTGTTCCTTTCTTTCAGAGTGCTCTATCCCTGGTTGTCTACAACGAACTGTTCCTTTCTTTTAGAGTGCTCTATCCCTGGTTGTCTACAACGAACTGTTCCTTTCTTTCAGAGTGCTCTATCCCTGGTTGTCTACAAGGAACTGTTCCTTTCTTTTAGAGTGCTCTATCCCTGGTTGTCTACAAGGAACTGTTCCTTTCTTTCAGAGTGCTCTAGTCCTGGTTGTCTACAAGGAACTGTTCTTTTCTTTCAGAGTTCTCTATCCCTGGTTGTCTACAAGGAACTGTTCCTTTCTCTCAGAGTGCTCTATTCCTGGTTGTCTACAAGAAACTGTTCCTTTCTCTCAGAGTGTTCTATTCCTGGTTGTCTACAAGGAACTGTTCCTTTCTCTCAGAGTGCTCTATTCCTGGTTGACTACAAGGAACTGTTCCTTTCTTTCAGAGCGCTCTATCCTAGTTGTCTACAAGGAACTGTTCCTTTCTCTCAGAGCGCTCTATCCTAGTTGTCTACAAGGAACTGTTCCTTTCTCTCAGAGTGCTCTATTCCTGGTTGTCGACTTCAGATGTGGCTCTAAACCTCTCCATTAAATGCACTTTGTAAATAGGTTTCTTACCACGTTTTAGCTTCAGTCAGGCCGGATATGAACATTTTCAACAAAGTGGTCATTTTTCAAGCTTTCAAATAGTGTTCACATCAGGAAAGTGTTCATTCTTCAAGCTTTCAAATATTGTTCATATCAGGAAGGGGCGTGATTTCAAAACGTTTGCAGTTAGTGGTCCGGAAGTTGGTAGAGTCCATATTTGTTTCAGAGAAACCCACGCTATAACAACACTTGACTGGACAGAACAGACGATTCCAGAGTGCAGAGTTGCTACTAATGACAGAGATGAACAAGTACAATACATATTGCTTCTGTTTCCATGTAAATAATAACATTGGCAAATATGTTTGGGAATGTCTCTGATTAACGGGTGACATGTTACAGCATTTGGCAATTCACGTATTTGATTTGGACGACGTGGGAGCATGTACTCATTAGGTGGAGGACGTAGGAAGCTTGATATTTAAAAAACAAAACAATAAAATACAATTATATACTAATATCTTGGATCAAAATGAGCGTAGTTAATTGAATCTCTAACTTTGCATCTGTTTTAATTAACTAACTTATTATTAGGGCATTTCTATTTCCTGTGGAAGAGCATTTTATCTTGTCTGTCTGTTTATCTGTCAGCCCCTCCACCTTTCCAGCCGAAGACATCACACATGTCAGAAAATAAATTCCTCATGCTCGACTATCTTTACTGTTCAATTGTCAGACTTTGCACAAGAACCGCAGTGTGTCTGACAGGTACCATTGTTCTGAGCGAGTCTTTGAATCACTGCAAAGTCGCAAACGCTCTCTGTTGTAGCTTCTGGTATCCTTGTTCTTCTTCTTGTTTCTCTACAAGAAAGAGCTATGGCGAAATGTCCTCCATCATAGGCATTAAGCTGATATTTTTTTCCTTTAAATTTAAGAGGTTACATATCTACATTTTCCTTCCTTCCTGCCTTTCTTCCTTCCTTCCTTCCTTTCTTCCTTCCTTACTTTGTGTTGCATTCATCCCATCAATCTGTTAAGTTTAATTTCTCTCTCTCTCTCTCTCTCTCTCTCTCTCTCTCTTTCTTTCTTTCTTTCTTTCTTTCTTTCTTTCTTTCTGCCTGTACAAGTTATTTATATTTATTTATTCAATCCTTCTGACTTCTCCCTTAAGTACATATAAAAGCGCCACGGCTTCCTAATTCACAATCTAAGAACCCTTTTCCTCTCTCTGTCTCACGTTCTCTTCTGTCTCTCTCACTCACCCCCCCCCCCCCCCTCCCTTTCAAATGGAAGTACTGCCCTACTCATAACCCTCAACACCCTAGTCACATTTAGTCTAATCCTGGCTATTGTTTAACCTCCCATACTTTGGTACCCACACTTTCTAGAATCTATTTAACAAGACGGGGGTCATATTCGGGCTTTGTTTCAAATAATCCACCATAGCCAACTTTTCACACAGTACCTGACGATAAGAGCAATGAAACTTATCGTTGGGTCGACACTGGTAGTAATTAGATCGGCCGAACCAGAACGCGTGAGCGAGATACATGGAATAGATTATACATGTACTAACCAGACGATGACGAATGAATAGAATATGCTGACTGGACTATGAAGAACGAATAGAATATGCTAACTGGACTATGAAGAACGAATAGAATATGCTAACTGAACTATTAAGAACGAATAGATTATACTAACCAGACGACGACGAATGAATAGAATATGCTACTGGACTATTAAGAACGAATAGAATATGCTAACTGGACTATTAAGAAAAAATAGAATATGCTAACTGGACTATTAAGAACGAATAGAATATGCTAACTGGACTATTAAGAACGAATAGAATATGCTAACTGGACTATTAAGAACGAATAGAATATGCTAACTGGACTATTAAGAACGAATAGAATATGCTAACTGGACTATTAAGAACGAATAGAATATGCTAACTGGACTATGAAGAACGAATAGAATATGCAGAATGAATACAATAAAATATATCTTTTCATTTAGCGTAGATGTCACTGACAAAGGTGTGGACGACCGACAGGTGTTACAGGTAGCGTTTGTGTGTACAGATAGCATTTTGTGTTTACAGAGAGCGTCTGTGTGTACATATATCGTTGTGTGTCTGCTGTTTTTGACCAGGAATGTTGTCCTCTATGAATGTTACCTAAACTGGACTTCTTACGTCTAGGCAGACAACACTATCACTTCTGTTAGCGCCTGAAACATGTTTTATGTTTCTACACTCGAACGTTATTTACTCACGAAAAAAAGCTAGTATGAAGTATGAAACTATATAGGCCAATGTGCGTAATGTCTTTGGGGCCTTGATATAATACTACTGGTGGACATTTGAGTTTGACAACTTCTATTCGCCCTGCAGGCGTCTCGCGTTATTAATGGACAGATAACCTCAGCGTAAGCCATATCACGAGAACAGTTTTCGTGTAGGAGTGAATTTGTCACAGACAAATAAATAGAAACTAGACTGCAGTCAATATAGAAGTATTTCCCTTCTCAACCAAGTGGGAAAGCTATACGCTTAAAGTATGGAAACAAGGCTCAGGCCAATAATAGAACTACAGTTAAACGATTCCCAAATGGGGTTCCAAAAATATAGGGGATGTACTAGTGCATTATTCACCTAAAACAGCTGGCAGAAAAGAGGACAGGGCACAACTAAAATGTGTACATAGCTTTCACAGACCAGGAAAATGCATTTGACCGAGTAAACAGAAAACAACTGTAGGAGATACTAACAACATACGGAGTAAGCCAACATCTAACCAACTTAATTTAAAATCTCTACACGAACAACAGCTGCACAGTCAGAACAGCAGCAGGTTACGCGGACCACTTTGGAGTCAGATCAGGAGTAAGTGCGTACTATCTCCCTTATTGTTTGTTACATACATGGACTACGGATGCAAGTTAGCCAGCCCATCGAAGACAGAGGGGATCGGCGAGCTTCTAATTGCTCTATTTCTGTATAATAGAAGACCTAGAAGAGTACTTCAACAGACTTGCCAGCTCAGGCACACAATACAACATGAAAATCAACAAAACAGAAGTCATGGATATCGCAAAAGAGAATCCATAACGGTGGACGACAGACAACTAAAACAAGTAGAGGAATTGAAATATCTAGGAAGTCAAGTGACCAACGACAGACAACTAAAACAAGTAGAGGAATTGAAATATCTAGGAAGTCAAGTGACCAACGACAGACAACTAAAACAAGTAGAGGAATTGAAATATCTAGGAAGTCAAGTGACCAACGACAGACAACTAAAACAAGTAGAGGAATTGAAATATCTAGGAAGTCAAGTGACCAACGACAGACAACTAAAACAAGTAGAGGAATTGACATATCTAGGAAGTCAAGTGACCAACGACAATTCGCAAACAGCAGAAATAGATTCAAGATGCAACAAAGCTTTTCAAATCATCGAACAGATCACCACTATTGTCCAACAAGGAAATAACTATAGAGATAAAATGGGCACTCTACAATACTATCTTCATTCTAACGTTGTGTTGCGAATGCTAGACCTGGGCTAATGACAGGAAAGACCATGAGAGATAAGATCAGAAATGAAGAACTGAGAAAAAAGCTAGGAACAATTCCCGCCATAGAGTACATAAAGAAACAATATATAGAAAGAATGGTTTGGTCACGTGATAAGACAGAATAATTAAAAACACAACACAACGTGCCTTCAATAACGGTTGCGAGAACAACAGACCCAAGGGCCAAGCACGAAGATGATGGATTGATAGAGTATTAGAAGGGCTAAACATGCCGCAGAACAGGCAAATAGAAGAGCACATGACCACACACTTAATCTGCCCTCGACGCTGAATGACAGCAAAAAGGAAGGAAAGAAGTAGAATGGAACTTATTGTGTAGATCACACACATGAGAAACGTATTCGTTGAAATAGAGATAACCAAGTGTCTAGCAGAAATAGAGATAACCAAGTGTCTAGCAGAAATAGAGATAACCAAGTGTCTAGCAGAAATAGAGATAACCAAGTGTCTAGCAGAAATAGAGATAACCAAGTGTCTAGCAGAAATAGAGATAACCAAGTGTCTAGCAGAAATAGAGATAACCAAGTGTCTAGCAGAAATAGAGATAACCAAGTGTCTAGCAGAAATAGAGATAACCAAGTGTCTAGCAGAAATAGAGATAACCAAGTGTCTAGCAGAAATAGAGATAACCAAGTGTCTAGCAGAAATAGAGACAACCAAGTTTCTAAGAAAAATAGAGGTAACGAAGTATCTTAAAGAAATTAAGATAACCAAGTATCTAACAGAAATATAGATATCCAAGTGTTTAACAGAAATAGAGATAACCAAGTATCTAACAGAAATAGAGATAACCAAGTATCTAACAGAAATAGAGATAACCAAGCGTCTAACAGAAATAGAGATAATCAAATATCTAACAGAAATAGAGATAACCAAGCGTCTAACAGAAATAGAGATAATCAATATCTAACAGAAATAGAGATAACCAAGCGTCTAACAGAAATAGAGATAATCAAATATTTAAATGAAATACAGATAAGCAAGTATCTAACAGAAATAGAGATATTCAAATATCTAACAGAAATAGAGATAACCAAGCGTCTAACAGAAATAGAGATAAGCAAGTATCTACTTGAAATAGAGATAAACAAGTCAGAATCATCATTTGTCACAATGTTAAGACAGAACTGCAGCAGACTATAACTATAATGATGTTAGCTGCTGGAACCACTATATCTTTTAATACAAATGTAAGTACGTGAGAGCTTGGCAATGATCTTGCTTTATTCCATGGCATGATTGAGATCCGGTCAACTTTTGTGAAGAAAAATGTCTTCTATGTATATCTATATAAACACATACACACACGTAATACGTCATTGATAATATTGACTGGATCTGCTGGAATGTTTTGTGGAGTAAAATGGCATTGGCATATCGAGTACAGTCGACCGGTAACATTCAGGTTAGGATTTCTCCTCCTCCACTCAAGGAAAGAATCGATGTTATTAGAATGGAACCGTCCATCACCTTTGACAAAGTAAAGGAAAACAGACACGAGTAATGACCTATGGGGAAGGAATGTGGTGACTTCAATATTTCACGACCGCAGCACATTCCTGTAGACCAACACCGTTTACACCTACTGCTCTGACGTCGTATCTTCCGTACTTATAAGCCAGTGGTTTAACGTCGTGGTTACTGGCCACCCATGAATAAATAAATCTTTGGTCCGCCTCTGATTTATGATTGAAAGTTCACAAAATAAATTGTTTAAGCAGATCCTTGTATTATCTGTGTGTGGTCTATCTTCTAATTACGTCACTTGTATTGAGATGATCTACCAGTAAAATTACTTGTGTGTGTGTGTGTGTGTGTGTGTGGGTGTGTGTGTGTGGGTGTGTGCGTGCGTGTGTGTGTGGGTGTGTGGGTGGGTGTGTGTGTGTGATAACTTCCAGGGAGCACAATTACATTCATTGTGGCAAGATATTCTTTTCTTCAACTTGTTCTTCCCCTCAACTTGCCGCGAAGTAGCGATCTTCAACAACCACATTTCCGAATCGTCCAGCCATTCTTTTAAGATCTTTCCATGCTTCCCTCATCCTCTTCATCTCTGCATCCACCTACCGGAACAGGTTCTGACCAAGAAATTCGTAAATGTGTGTATGCAAGTCCTGCTCAAACACCGGAATAATGTTATACTTGATTGTGTAAAGGTAAAGTAAAGGTAAAGTACGAGACTTGAACCGGCGTCTTTCACGCGAGTTTACACCCATATGTGCTCGGCCGCCCATCCAGAAATGTTCGGAGATTTCTGTATAGTGTCGCCTCAGGCATCTAAACTCAGATGCGAGGCAAAATTCCCCACCTTCCCAGGGTAATACACTGGTACCCATTTCTGCCAACGGCTGGGTCGACCGTAGGGGTATTTTTTTTTTCCAACCACCATACAACTCACACTGCTCCCAGCGAGAGAATCGAACACGGGTTGTCCGAACGTCGGTAGTCCAGTCAGGTGGTTTTCCCAACTCGGCTACCGAGGCCCCAGGCTTGATTGTGTGTACACATCCACAGCTTGGATTACACACTAGTTTATATTATTTAATTCATGATTATTAATGTACAATTGAGAATCATATCTTAAACTACATTAAAGTGAAGTATAGATACAGAGAAACATACGCTTTCAGAGAGACAAAAGATCCATGCAGAGAAACAGATGCATTCAGCGAGACAGATACTGAGAGGGTTGCTGGTAGAGGTGGTTAATGTAAGAAAAAGAAATTGATCAGATAAACAGAATGAGAAGTCATCTACAGCACATTTATTTTATATAAACTTGACAATCATCTTCTGCTGGCCTAAAAAACCATTCATCCGCCTCACTGTAAATTGTACCACGTTTGTATTTTTAAAAAAATAATTTGGCCAAAAGAATGCAGTTTGAACTATAGTTTTTTTTTTTTTTAAATAGCGATCCAAGAAATGATAAAGGCAGCCACATAGCAATTGTCGTAGGTTAATGAAGTGTTAGTGACGTCATTGTACTAAGCTTCAGCTTCATGCGATGGGGAAACAAAAACAATTGGGGTCTCATAAAACCTAGAAGACGTAGTCTAAGTTGGAACAACTCGTGTCTTGCCACGAATACAGGCTAGGACACCTATTATCTGGCAGTCTGGGCTCCCCATTCATCCTAACATTTCCGGTGCCTAGGAAGCATGCAACGATTGGTTAATCCATCTTAATTTATTCGGACCAAACCTCGCCCTGGTCACCAACGATCTTCTCAAACGTTTTGCTGTCCACCCATATTTTCTTGTTGTTTGCATAACAGGCAAAGTCTGCGAGTGAGAACGCAGAGAAACCACCACGAACGAATGGCAAACCACCACGAATGACAAACCGGAGAAGATAACATCAGCAAACCTCTATACCACAAGAACAGGGACTATTATTTGTGTGTCCCTGCTAGACTTAACAGCGCGCCGTCACACAACCGAGTTGTCCTGGTCACACTATTACCGTCTACTGTGTCCCCGTTTCATGTACTACTTGTCATGAGACCACTTATGTCCAATGACTGTCTCTATTTTGCCATATCTCTGCTACTCAGGTCTGTCTTGCTATCATAGCCAACTTAATCATCGTCGTCGTCGTCATCATCATCGTTGTCGTTATTATCATCATACTCGTCGTCGTCGTTATAATCGTTGTCGTCATTATCATTATCATAATCATCGTCGTCGTCATTATCATCATCGTCGTCGTCATTATCATCATCATCGTCGTCGTCGTAGTCATCATCGTTGTCGTCGTTATCATCATCATCGTCGTCATTATCATCGTCGTCGTCGTTATCATCATCATCGTCGTCGTCGTAGTTATCATCGTTGCCGTCGTTATCATCATCATCGTCGTTATCATCATCATCGTCGTCGTCGTCGTCGTATCATCATCATCATCATCATCGTCGTCGTTGTCGTTATCATCATCATCATCGTCGTCGCCGTAGTAGTTATCATCGTTGTCGTCGTTATCATCATCATCATCGTCGTCGTTATCATCATCGTTGTCGTCGTTGTCGTCGTTATCATCATCATCGTCGTTATCATCATCATCGTCGTTGTCGTCGTTATCATCATCGTCGTTGTCGTCGTTATCATCATCATCGTTGTTATCATCATCATCGTCGTTATCATCATCATCATCATCGTTGTCGTCGTTATCATCATCATCGTCGTTGTCGTCGTTATCATCATCATCGTCGTCATTATCATCATCATCGTCGTCGTCGTAGTTATCATAGTTTTCGTCGTTATCATCATCATCGTCTTCATTATCATCATCATCGTCGTCGTCGTAGTTATCATAGTTTTCGTTGTTATCATCATCATCGTCTTCATTATCATCATCATCGTCGTCGTCGTAGTTATCATCGTTTTCGTCGTTATCATCATCATCATCATCATGATCGTTTCCTGATCAGAAAAGACCGGGTTCGATTCCCAGTCGTGGCGGAATTTGTCGGGCCGACGAGGCTCCGGGGACCACCCAGCCTCTAAAATGGATACCAGATCTTTTCCGGTAAGTAAAGGCGGCATGGCGTGATATTGACCACATCGTCCATAAAATCTGCCTCGGTAAACAAATATGGACGTGATCTCCACATACCCCCTATACACCGAGCGAGGATTGTAGAGAACTTTTACTTGTGGTCCAGAAGTAAAGTGACGATGCGCTGTAGGAAACTTGTATAAGATACAAGTATATTGGACTTGTCATAATTTACATGTTTGCTTACATAAACTATGTTGTAATCATTAAATATTGGTGATCTGTTGACGAGCAAGGCGGAAGCAGATAGTTCAATCTCATGGTATGTTCATGTTCATGAATCGTGGTGTGTTCCTACCTTTTTCAAACTGACACAATTTTACTGATAGTCAGCTAACCTTGAACACATCTCCCACAGCATTTACACCAAAAAGCACTTTTACGATGGTAAGAACACATAAGGTAATGATTTTTTAGAAAATAATTATAACCTGATATCAGAAAAACACATACACGATGCCTACCCACAGGACTCTTGGTCCCACATATACACAGATGGCTCTGCTACAAATGCCACCAGAAATGGAGGGGGAGGTGTGTTCTTGACGCTGAATAATCAGGACGAGATCACCAAGTCAATAGCTACTGGAAAATTCTCAAACAAATTTAAAGCAGAAACTGATGCCATCAGAGATGCTGCAACACTGGCTACTCAACACAAAAATAACATGCACAATAAATTGGTGATTCTGACTGATGCACTGTCAGTACTATCAGCTCTAAAAAGCCCCAAGAACAATGAACTAGATGACTTGAGAACAACTCCGGACCAACTATGCAATAACTTCCAGAGAGTAGTCATTCAGTGTATACCATCACACTGTAATATACACGGGAGCGAACGCGCAGACAAATTAGCTAAAGAGGGAGGGAGATTACCACAAGAGAACCATCCGCTCAGTTATGATGAAGCCAAATCCACCCTTAAATGTCAGTTCCATGAAAAATGGAAACGAGAACACCCAAAGCATAACGAGAGTGACGGATACCACCAACTATCAAGGAGGGATCAAGTCATCATACAGCTCGTTTTCCTTTGGTTCTTTTTTTTTTTTTGGTTCTTTGGTTATGGAAGGCCCCGGTATCACTACAAACGAATTAAAATTCATAATTGCTCACCGCCCGTGCCAGTGGAATCATCCGAATTACTAACTCATCTCCCAAACAAAGAAAGGTAGCTGTAGTCCCCATCATAGCTGTTTCAGCACACGCCAAAAGACATAAGGCGAAACCGCACAGAAAGTGAACAGAGCCAAATCTTCCCTGTCATACGATATCATCATTCACAGTAAACAATTGGAATATCGAAACATGATCAAAACGGATGAAGCACACAATGTGTGTCTTGCCATAGTTTGACGTCAAGAAGCGTTGAAAATCAACTCTCAAAGAGACATGTAGACGGATAAATGAAAGTACAACGGATTGATCTTCAACTGCTTAATGAGAGCATCTCACCCTTGGCTCGTATTCAACAGCCTGACATTTATAAATATCTAGATCACGAATAACATTATTTTGTCGTTTTACTTTTTAAAATAATTTAACATCACAACATATTTGTATTTTTTTCATTCTACAACTGCAACATACTTCTTTATTTGTGAGATACACTGCATTTGTATAATTATTTTTAGTTAAAGAAGCTAACAGCTAGGATTAAATTAAAAGAAAATATTGTTAACCTGTGTAGACAAATAAGTAATTTAATGCAATATGAACATGGGATTTCAATGTTTTTTGTTTTTAAATGTTGTTGTTGTTGTTGTTGTTGTTGTTGTTGTTGTTGTTGTTGTTTGTTGTTGTTGTTGTTGCGTTCGCCAGCTTTCAACTCTGACGAAGTCCCTAGAGACTAGGAACTGAATTTTGCGTGTTAATCCATTTTTCTCTGGCAGCCGTGTGCACAGGGGTCCCTCGCCGCTCAGGCAGATAACTCCGACTTCGGAGGTTTCTAAATATGGCCATTTATTAGTCCTTAAGCTACGTCCATTCAATAATAAATAAGTGATGCTACGATAGGAGACCAGATAGCCGTTGTCGGTATCGAAGTAAGGTGGACCCTGGTTTCAAGGCAGATCAACTAGGTTTTTTAAAAATAGAAATTGTATATAATAACAACAATAAATAAATCTGTTAACAAAATGGAATTGAATAACAGCAACTAGAACTTTAGAGCAACCCCCTTGAGTGACTCGTCCTTACGATTTGAGGACCAGATGTTGAAAACCGTTGTTTTAGAGACAAAAAGAAGAAAAGAGACAGTAAATGAGGATCAACAACAGAAGAGGTAGAGAGAAGTAGAGAATAAGATGTATTGACAAGTAAATCTTGAAAAAATGAGTAATAGTTGTGTGAAACTTGCAGCATAGAGTGATAGTTATGTGAATCTTGCAGCAAAGAGTGATAGTTATGTGAATCTTGCAGCATAGAGTGATAGTTATGTGAATCTTGCAGCATAGAGTGATAGTTATGTGAATCTTGCAGCATAGAGTAATAGTTATGTGAATCTTGCAGCATAGAGTGATAGTTGTGTGAATCTTGCAGCATAGATCGATAATTATATGAATCGTGCAGTATAGAATGATAGTTGTGTGAATCTCGCAGCATAGAGTGATAGCTGTGCGAATATCGCAGCATAGAGTGATAGATGTATGAATCTTGTAGCTTAGAGCGATATTTATGTGAATCTTGCAGCATGGAGTGATAGTTTGGACAATCTTGTGGAAGGAATTGTAGCTGAGGTGAATGTTGAAGAATTGAGGCAACCTTGTGGAAGTTGTAGCAGTTGAAAATGAAGTGACATGTATCTTTAATCGAAGTGACATTACGGTGAGTCTTTAAATGAAGTGACAATAGGTGAATCTTTAAACGAAGTGACAATTAGGTGAATTTTTAAACGAAGTGACATTTCGGTGAATCTTTAAACGAAGTGACAATTAGGTGAATCTTTAAACGAAGTAACATTTAGTTGAATCTTTAAAAGAAGTGACAATTAGGTGAATCTTTAAATAAGTGACAATTAGGTGAATCTTTAAACGAAGTGACAATTAGGTGAATCTTTAAACGAAGTGACAATTAGGTGAATCTTGACAGTTGTTTAAATGTCAGAGGAACAATGCGAGAAGAAATACTTTTGGCAACTAGAGGACTCAAATGAACGCAAAAAACGTAGTTTAAAATGTCAGATATAAATATTATAAATAAGATATTTCCCTAGCGCTCGGCACAAAACAGTGATAAACTGGCACCTTCAAAGGAGGCGACCACCGTAAACAGCTCTCTCCTAACATTTAACAGTGGCTGTTCCTATCTCCGGTAATCTGCCTGTCTCACTACATGCCAGCTCATATTTACTATGAGAATCCTATCAGGTGAATCTCTCCTTATATCGTTTTCCAAAAGTGAACAGTGCAAGTTAAATATAACAACAGTTAGGCTCAAAGTACGTGTAATGTTCGATCATTCAGCTGTATATATATATATATATATATATATATATATATATATATATATATATATTGTTAAAAGACACAACAGCCTACTAAAAGTAATATTGGAAGGGAAAATACAAGGTAAAAGAGGCAGAGGCAGACCAAGACTAACATGGACGAGTAACATCAAATGATGGACAAGTCAATCTATGACAACCTGCACCATCAAAGCAAGAAACAGAGTGGAATGGCGATCCATGGTAGCCAACCTTCGTTGTGGAGACGGCACTCGATGATGATGACATATATATATATATATATATATATATATATATATAATATATATATATATATATATTGCGTTCGCCAGCTTTCTTATTTCGAAGCTCCTAGTGACTAGTAATTGAATTTTGCGTGTTAATCTGTTTTTCCCTGGCAGCCGTGTGCACAGTGGTCCCTCGCCGCACAGGCAGATAACTCCGTTTTCAGAGGTACTCATATTTTTTCCGTCGATGAGTAATTGATGTTTCAAGCGGGAGTTCACTGCTGAGACCAGATGGTTGCCGCAGAGAGGAATCGCAAATAGAAATACTAACTGGTGCAGCTGGGATTTGAACTCACAACCTCTCTGTCTCGAGAGGGCAGGCGTCTTGCCTCGACAAAGTTTTGATTCATTTTTGTTCCACAGCCAGTGAGCTTTCGAGGAGAACTAGAAGATCTCTCACTATCACTTTCATCGATTTGACGTCACCAACAACCTTCAAAGTTGTACACTGATAGAGACCGTGATAGAACAGACTTGGTTACATGCGTTCTGTAAGTTCATAGTTCACGCTTTTGTCAATCGCTAAGTAAAAAAACGACATTCTTCAGTCTGCAGACCTAAAATGTAGTTCTGGACAAATTTCGAGTTCTGAGACCATTCTGAATGACAAGATCTTTGACTTGAAAACAGAAATCTGTTGACTAACAATGACGTATGTTGCTGAAACCGGCAACTTTGTGTACACTCTCCAAAACTGGAGAATGAGAAAGACAGTGAAATACGGTGGATAGATTTACTCATAAGAACAATGTTTGTTTTCCGAATTGCCTACTCTCAAACATAATCGGTAATGATGTTCAGAGCAAGAAAGAAAAAAGAAAGATCATATTGAACATATGGTTCTCTTTGGCACAAAGTCACCATTTCGTAGACACTCCACTAGACTGAGCGTATGGGGAAAGCTGTTGAACAATTGGCTGCTGACAAATGTATGCTCGCTTGTTCACAAACGCTGTTGCTTTTTTAATTTCACCGGCTCATCTTTTGTACGTAGAAACGCGATATGAGCCAATTTAATGGATTTGTAATTATATATATTTATATGGGATAGAGATACGTCGACAGATGTACCAATATGTGTCTAAGCTGTGGTAAGTTACTGTATCGATTAGTAATTATTTCAAGCTGTATAATATTGTGTCTTTTCTATTGTGTTATGTGTTTTCTGGGTGTTTAAAAATATCTTTGTTCAAAACAAGTCAATGAATAAATTAATGTGTTTATGTGTCAATAGGTAATGAAGGTCTTGATGCAGGGGAAAGCAAACTGATGCTTGTTTTGTTTCTTTGGTTACAAGAGTAAGGACATTACAGTACACTTTGGTTACAAGAGTAAGGACATTACAGTACACTTTGGTTACAAGAGTAAGGGCATTACAGTACACTTTGGTTACAAGAGTAAGGACATTACAGTACACTTTGGTTACAAGAGTAAGGGCATTACAGTACACTTTGGTTACAAGAGTAAGGACATTACAGTACACTTTGGTTACAAGAGTAAGGGCATTACAGTACACTTTGGTTACAAGAGTAAGGACATTACAGTACACTTTGGTTACAAGAGTAAGGGCATTACAGTACACTTTGGTTACAAGAGTAAGGGCATTACAGTACACTTTGGTTACAAGAGTAAGGACATTACAGTACACTTTGGTTACAAGAGTAAGGGCATTACAGTACACTTTGGTTACAAGAGTAAGGACATTACAGTACACTTTGGTTACAAGAGTAAGGGCATTACAGTACACTTTGGTTACAAGAGTAAGGACATTACAGTACACTTTGGTTACAAGAGTAAGGGCATTACAGTACACTTTGGTTACAAGAGTAAGGACATTACAGTACACTTTGGTTACAAGAGTAAGGACATTACAGTACACTTTGGTTACAAGAGTAAGTACATTACAGTACACTTTGGTTACAAGAGTAAGGGCATTACAGTACACTTTGGTTACAAGAGTAAGGACATTACAGTACACTTTGGTTACAAGAGTCAGGACATTACAGTACACTTTGGTTACAAGAGTAAGGGCATTACAGTACACTTTGGTTACAAGAGTCAGGACATTACAGTACACTTTGGTTACAAGAGTCAGGACATTACAGTACACTTTGGTTACAAGAGTCAGGACATTACAGTACACTTTGGTTACAAGAGTCAGGACATTACAGTACACTTTGGTTACAAGAGTAAGGACATTACAGTACACTTTGGTTACAAGAGTAAGGACATTACAGTACACTTTGGTTACAAGAGTAAGGACATTACAGTACACTTTGGTCACTACAGTAAGGACATTCCCATATTGGCTCTGTTAATGTGTTGATGGGTCAAAAGATAATTAATATTTTTGTTATCAATTGTCATTTAAGATTTTTGATATGTCAAAAGACCATGTGATATTGTTATACGATACTCCATCACGTATATGAAGTAATGAAAGGTCCGAGTGTTGTGGATAGTGTATAACAACTAACTTTAGTATGAGAATGTAAATTAGTGCACTTTTTATACAGCTCTTGAATGTACTTCCACTACGACAATAAATAATCATGTGTAAACTTTTCAGTGCTGTATCTGGAAAGTTCTAGCAGTTTGGCTGAGAGGTGTGAGAGGCTAGAATCTTTAGAATATCCGCTGTCTCCGCTGTCTCGTACATGAGGAGGAAGTTTATCATCACTGTGGTCATTATTGTCGGTGACGACATGCTGTCGTCTTCACTGACAACACAAAAGAAGACATCTCCTTACTCAGCAACATCGTCAAGACCTTCGTCAGAGTCATCTTAGGGAGGTTACAGAAGCTCACAGAACGCGTACGTCTTGAATCACAATGTGGTACACATTTAAGTGTACACACACGCGCACTACGCGCGCGCGCACACACACACACAAACACACACACATTCATAAAGTTCTGAGACTGAATCTTTCCCAGGAAACACAACGGACCTTCCAGAGCAAGAACTGTTGTGACCAATCCTGAGTATTAAAGCACAATTTTAAACACATTTTCTTCATCATCATCATCATCATGTACCGTACCGGTTGGGGTTGGCGATCATGTCCTTCCACAATCTTCTATCCGCAGTGCAAAGTATGAGTTCTGGTGTTGACTGTTTTCCATGCCATGACACCAAGCTATTCAGTATTTTCTCTATTTGTCGTCCGCGATCTCTATTTCCTCTTATTTTGCCAGTTTTAACCAAGTATTCCAACTTTCCTCTTCTCATGATGTGACCAAAAAATGTCGATTGTTTCTTTCTGATGTTTTTTAAGAGTTCCCTACTCCCAAGAACAGGCGGATTTTGGAGAAAAAACCACACACACTCTCCTTTGCTCCCACACCCTCAATGTTTACTTTATCGGGTTTCGATATTCTTATTGCCTACGATGAATTTATCGTATGACGAAGGACAGTTTGGCTGCGTTCACTTTCGGGGCGGTTACGCCTTATGTTTTTTGGCGTGTTATGTAGCTCCTATTATGGGGACTGCAGCTGCCTTTCTTTATTAGACCCTTCAATGCGATGAGATGTTAATTCGGATGATCCCACTGCCACTCGCGGTTGAGAAATTATGGATTTTAATTCGTTTTTAGTGAAACCGGGACCTTCGACTAACTACAACAACTACTTTATATATATATAAATATATACTTTCTAAACAGATACGAAACGTAACCAAAACTTTTTATGAAGAAAAATAACCACTGAACACAGCAATGACGTCTGTCGCCATTCTCTCACTGGAATATCTTCACACGTTCAGTGATAACTCTGCCAATAATTCACGCCTTGAATTTCATCGTGACAGTAACTAATGTTAGAACGTCGCACCTCTCTCTCATATGGATGTGAATCATGGACAATAGGACAACTGACAAGAAAATAACTGGAGTCTGTAGAAATGTGGTTTTACAGAAGAATGTTGAGAATGCCAAGGACAGGTAGGACGAGTGATGAAAATGTTCTGAAAGAAGCCAAAGCAAAAAGAGAGTTAATTTCCCATATTAGGAAGAAATAATCATCATTTTTTTCTGCCATGTAAAGAGAAGGGACCAGCTGGAATATATTGTTACAATAGGGAAAATTGAGGGACGAAGAGATAGAGGGAAGCAAAGAGAAAAAAATACCAGTTAAGAGAATAGCTTGACAGAAGGTCAGCAACAAAAATGATAAATAACCGTCGAGATAGAAAGTTGTGGAGAGACATGATCACCAACGCCAGCAGGTGTGATATTTGATGAAGATAAATGTTGCTTATTCTTTCGTGTTTGTACTTAGAGAGAGAGAGAGAGTAAAACTAGAAAGTAGCCTCAACAGTATTATTTAAACTAATGAAGAGAGAGCGCATACATAATTTACCAGACGAGAGACAAAGATAGAAAGACGGTTAGACAAACAACGAATTGAGTGTATTTGTATAAAGACACCTCGATTTAATCTTCAAAACACTAGACCAGGTCTGGAAAAACACACTAATTGATGGACACGGCAGAGATAATGAAGACTTGGAAAAGAACGAAGGAAGGAATCACAGGGGATTGGTGAGATAGCAGATTACCAGGGTCGGCCGTTATCGGAACCTTGCTATCAACCAATGGAAACAACGCCCGGAGTTTACTGGGAGCAGACCGGATAAGGAAGTGACGGTTATCTGTACGCAGCGCCGCGAGGATATCTGGGATGTTTGTCTTATCCTCGCAGTATCAGCGTGTCATCAGGGACCTTCTGACGACTACATTGTTCTAGTGGCGTTCCCGACAAGCAAAGTAGCTCGACATTTGACTAGACTGCGCACTGGTCTGCAGGCACCGCACGGACACAAATTATTTCGTTAAGATCTTGTTTGTTGGGAGATTACAACCAACCTCCCACGACCTTATTTGTCTCGCGTTTTAATTGTAGCCTTCTATGACCTTTCATGTGACATTATTGTTTAAGATGGCAAATTATTGTTCATGTATATGATCACGTGTCAGATATGACCAAATTTTTTAATATCTAGGATGTCGCACCTCGCCGTTACATATACATTATACACATTTATACATACACACATATTATACGGTCACAAATTTCTGCATACTGTTAAGCAATAGCAGAATTATATATATATATATATATATATATATATATATATATATATATATATATATATATATATATATATATATATATATATATATATATATGGATATCTTAAAATAGATCAATGGCGTCTACAAAATTCATGAGCAGCTTGTTGATGTACTTCTGCTACGTTGTCGGCAAGAACGAGTTTAGCTCTTCGGCTGAGAATGTGTTGTGGTTGGATGCTTTCTTGGTTTCCGGGGTTCTAATGGATATGTTGGATCATGTCCGTCCTCAGATCTTTTATACGGCCAGACTTCACCACTGATGAGATTACGCGTCTTACTCCCTTGAGCATATTTAAAATGGACATCGATAAATCTGTTCATCGATTATTGTAGACAGTGAGAGAAACGTTTCATAAAAAACGTAATTTAAAAAGCCAAATCTTGACGATGGTATAGAAAAGGTGAGGCCACATGTGCCTTGCTGAATCTAATACCAGAAATGTAATTTCAACAGTAGTAGACTCAGTCACGAGAAAGCTGCTCTGCAAAACATCATCTGTCAGTTACTATCTACGATTGATATCACAATGCATCCATCTGTCCATGATGACATAAAAGGTCATAGTAGATTTATAAATATTATTCATTAAGTATTAAGAAATATTGTTTTAAACTTATACTTCATATATCGATGTCCGCATTGTAAATAAAGTAATACTTTTAAGTAACTCTTGTCTCCCCATTTGTTGAGAAATAGCGAAACATCTATTGGAGGAAATGTGTACAAGAAAGCCATTAACAGGTCATAGTCCTAAAAGATTGCAGCAAACACCCCAGAAGATCACAAACAACATCATATAGATAGCAATTAACAAATGGTAATGTTACGGTCAATATTCCTTAAAGTCGTAGACAACGACTGGTAATAACGCGCTAACCACCTCTCGAAAGTTGCAGCCAACATTTAACACGAAAGGCTATCATGGTTTTACATAACAGACATTGTTATCAAACCTGCAATTCACGATGTAAGAGATGATATCATACATGTACCATGTATTAATATCCCAGTATGTTATCAGATTTATGAAGTTGAAGAACAAGTAGAAGAACATTTAGTTTTTGTGTGAAATGTCTCGTTGTCCAAGCTATTGGTTATTTCCAATGAACAGTTTGTTTGCTTAACCTTTTATTGATGAATATTTTGGCAAAGTTTTACTTACAAACAAATTGCATGTTACAACATTTTACGTACACACAAGATATGTACAAAAGTTGTACTACATATAAGATATATGCTACAAAAGTTGTACTCACATACAAGATGTGTACTAAAAAAGTTGTACTTACATACAATATATGTACTACAACGGTTGTACTTACATACAAGATATATATGCTATAAAAGTGTGTACTTACATACAAGATGTGTGCTTCAAAAGTTGTACCTACAAACAAGATGTGTGCTACAAAAGTTGTACTTACATACAAGATGTGTGCTACAAAAGTTGTGCTTACAAACAAGATGTTGTTACAAAAGTTGTACTTACAAACAAGATGTTGTTACAAAAGTTGTACTTACAAACAAAATGTGTACTACAAAAGTTGTGCTTACAAACAAGATGTGTACTACAAAAGTCGTATTTACAAACAAAATGTTTAGTACACAAGTCTGAGCTTGATGTCAACTCACAGTCTGAAGCCAGATATTTGGGCTCAAACCAAGAAAATCATTCCGGAGAGAAAGAAGTTTATATTCAGTGTACAATGAATTGTCATTATTGATGTTCTGGTCTATGATAAGCTAAAGCAAATTTGTTCATTACCATCGACATCCTCACATGTTGCTGTTCACGCCGTCAACAATTACATTTAGTCCCTACCACGCTGCTTTAACTGCAACGGTCCTTCATAATTGGCCCAACGTGAAGATAATTGTACGTTTGTTCCCTATTTGGAGTTTAGCTCATTATTGTCAAGCTACGTGTGTTTGTTTCTTTAGCCAAAACGTGTTCTAAATATGAGGATAGTGTATTGCTCTTGTGTATGTGTGAGTATGTATGTGTATGTATGTATGTGTGCATGCGTGCGTTGCCTATGGTACGTTCTACATAACTTTGTTAACTCCGTTAATCTTGTGGCCTAATCATAACGTGTTTGTGTGGGTGAACCCAGGCATGACTGCTACCTGATGCTGCAAACCGCCACGCTGTAGTTCCACATTTAACGACTAACACTAATCTGTTGTCGAGGACTCGCAGACCCTGCCTAAGTTCCATGTCCGGTCTAGCAGTCTGCGATAAAATGGAAGACGTAGCCAGGGACGCTGTAAGGGGACACTATCTCACCGGAGCCTGGAGGTAAAGGGCATATCTTATCATAAATGTCGGTGCACGCCCCTTGACGGTAACGACCCTGCCACATGACGATATCAGTAGATAATGGAAGCATTGTTGTTCCAGTTTTGTCAACTCCCTCGCCGACCGGTACAATCCTCGAGTTTGGGCCCTTAATCTCGCTCGTAGACCACCAATAGAACTGCACTTGAATTTGTTCCAGTTAGTACAAATCTTCACCGACCTCCATCTTTTTTAACAAAACTAATATAAAGTAATAACAGCGTTGATGGGTTCACACACAAATCAAGCAAATGGTAACAATAAATATGTTATTCGCATAGTTAGGTCACGTTTAATGGAGAGAAAACCTGTGGCACATTCACCTACAGGATCTGTGACTTTGGACGTCGAAGTACAAGAACTATAGAGTCGTATGACGTCAATAACATTGGGTGCATTCATGTTGATAATGGAGCTAGTTTAAAAACAGGGCATATCGTCTGTTGAATTAATACAACAGTCAACATCTCATTTAACTGGCTGACTCACTTCCTCCTCTGCTTAATCACCAGTGACGAGAGCACTGTGGATGTAAGTGGGGGTAATAAAAATACTATTATTAAAATTAAATAGCAGAAGTTTTACTGAACTTCATAATAATTGGGAAGACAGGTTATTTAAACATGGGAATAAATTATAGATGTTGAATAGTCCAATTGCATGTAGAGACAGCTATGAGTAAAATGATCGTGTTCTGTTATGAGTGCAGTGAGAAACGTTATAATATCACAAGAACAATATGATGTGATGAGAATATTTGGTTCGCTAATTAATGCTTCACCTTTCTTTGAGTTGTCACATCGGACCATACACTAAACCCACGAGAAACAAAAACATCAAAGTGGGAAGTTTATCACACGATTGTCCTCTCTTGCCTGCCTACATAAGGTCTGACTAAACAACACATGTGTCAACTAAAGTGAACATTTACCGGATGTGAACGTAGCACACGGTGCAACGGTCGGGTAAATAAGTGCACTTTTAACCATGAGCAATAGGCCAGGCAATCTGCAGCTTCAACATATACAGACAAGGGAAATAAAGACAAGGACGTAGTGCTGACCACTTTACCCCCACAAATGTGCGGTGATAATAAATGTGAGCAGTAAGATCATATAGGCGTGTCGGCGCTCTTTGTTCTTTAGTTCATTCTGTAGAATACTAGTGTTATCATCGTTGTCTAGTAGAGTGACTGTAGGTCTAGGTTATCATCGTTGTCTAGTACAGTGACTGTAGGTCTAGGTTATCATCGTTGTCTAGTACAGTGACTGTAGGTCTAGGTTATCATCGTTGTCTAGTACAGTGACTGTAGGTCTAGGTTATCATCGTTGTCTAGTAGAGTGACTGTAGGTCTAGGTTATCATCGTTGTCTAGTAGAGTGACTGTAGGTCTAGGTTATCGTTGTCTAGTACAGTGACTGTAGGTCTAGGTTATCATCGTTGTCTAGTAGAGTGACTGTAGGTCTAGGTTATCATCGTTGTCTAGTAGAGTGACTGTAGGTCTAGGTTATCTTCGTTGTCTAGTACAGTGACTGTAGGTCTAGGTTATCATCGTTGTCTAGTAGAGTGACTGTAGGTCTAGGTTATCATCGTTGTCTAGTAGAGTGACTGTAGGTCTAGGTTATCATCGTTGTCTAGTACAGTGACTGTAGGTCTAGGTTATCATCGTTGTCTAGTAGAGTGACTGTAGGTCTAGGTTATCATCGTTGTCTAGTACAGTGACTGTAGGTCTAGGCTATCATCGTCGTCTAGTACAGTGACTGTAGGTCTAGGTTATCATCGTTGTCTAGTACAGTGACTGTAGGTCTAGGTTGTCATCGTTGTCTAGTAGAGTGACTGTAGGTCTAGGTTATCATCGTTGTCTAGTACAGTGAATGTTGGCCTAGGTTATCATCGTTGTCTAGTACAGTGACTGTTGGTCTAGGTTATCATCGTTGTCTAGTAGAGTGACTGTAGGTCTAGGTTATCATCGTTGTCTAGTAGAGTGACTGTAGGTCTAGGTTATCATCGTTGTCTAGTAGAGTGACTGTAGGTCTAGGTTATCATCGTTGTCTAGTAGAGTGACTGTAGGTCTAGGTTATCATCGTTGTCTAGTAGAGTGACTGTAGGTCTAGGTTATCATCGTCGTCTAGTACAGTGACTGTTGGTCTAGGTTATCATCGTTGTCCAGTACAGTGACAATTGGTCTAGGTTATCATCGTTGTCTAGTAGAGTGACTGTAGGTCTAGGTTATCATCGTTGTCTAGTACTGTGACTGTAGGTCTAGGTTATCATCGTTGTCTAGTACAGTGACTGTAGGTCTAGGTTATCATCGTTGTCTAGTACAGTGACTGTAGGTCTAGGTTATCATCGTTGTCTAGTAGAGTGACTGTAGGTCTAGGTTATCATCGTCGTCTAGTACAGTGACTGTTGGTCTAGGTTATCATCGTTGTCCAGTACAGTGAATGTTGGCCTAGGTTATCATCGTTGTCTAGTACAGTGACTGTAGGTCTAGGTTATCATCGTTGTCTAGTACAGTGACTGTAGGTCTAGGTTATCATCGTCGTCTAGTACAGTGACTGCTGGCATAGGTTATCATCGTCTAGTACAGTGACTGCTGGCATAGGTTATCATCGTCTAGTACAGTGACTGCTGGCCTAGGTTATCATCGTCTAGTACAGTGACTGCTGGCCTAGGTTATCATCGTCTAGTACAGTGACTGTAGGTCTAGGTTATCATCGTCTAGTACAGTGACTGCTGGCCTAGGTTATCATCGTTGTCTAGTACAGTGACTGCTGGCCTAGGTTATCATCGTTTTCCAGTACAGTGACTGCTGGCCTAGGTTATCATCGTCGTCTAGTACAGTGAATGTTGGCCTAGGTTATCATCGTCTAGTACAGTGACTGCTGGCCTAGGTTATCATCGTCGTCTAGTACAGTGAATGTTGGCCTAGGTTATCATCGTTGTCTAGTACAGTGACTGTAGGTCTAGGTTATCATCGTCGTATAGTACAGTGACTGCTGGCATAGGTTATCATCGTCTAGTACAGTGACTGCTGGCCTAGGTTATCATCGTCTAGTACAGTGACTGCTGGCCTAGGTTATCATCGTCTAGTACAGTGACTGCTGGCCTAGGTTATCATCGTCTAGTACAGTGACTGCTGGCATAGGTTATCATCGTCTAGTACAGTGACTGCTGGCATAGGTTATCATCGTCTAGTACAGTGACTGCTGGCCTAGGTTATCATCGTCTAGTACAGTGACTGTTGGCCTAGGTTATCATCGTTGTCTAGTACAGTGACTGTAGGTCTAGGTTATCATCGTTGTGTAGTACAGTGACTGCTGGCCTAGGTTATCATCGTCTAGTACAGTGACTGCTGGCATAGGTTATCATCGTCTAGTACAGTGACTGCTGGCATAGGTTATCATCGTCGTCTAGTACAGTGACTGTTGGTCTAGGTTATCATCGTCTAGTACAGTGACTGCTGGCCTAGGTTATCATCGTCGTCTAGTACAGTGACTGCTGGCATAGGTTATCATCGTCTAGTACAGTGACTGCTGGCATAGGTTATCATCGTCTAGTACAGTGACTGCTGGCATAGGTTATCATCGTCTAGTACAGTGACTGCTGGCATAGGTTATCATCGTCTAGTACAGTGACTGCTGGCCTAGGTTATCATCGTCTAGTACAGTGACTGCTGGCCTAGGTTATCATCGTCTAGTACAGTGACTGCTGGCCTAGGTTATCATCGTCGTCTAGTACAGTGACTGCTGGCATAGGTTATCATCGTCTAGTACAGTGACTGTTGGCCTAGGTTATCATCGTTGTCTAGTACAGTGACTGCTGGCCTAGGTTATCATCGTTTTCCAGTACAGTGACTGCTGGCCTAGGTTATCATCGTCGTCTAGTACAGTGAATGTTGCCTAGGTTATCATCGTCTAGTACAGTGACTGCTGGCCTAGGTTATCATCGTCGTCTAGTACAGTGAATGTTGGCCTAGGTTATCATCGTTGTCTAGTACAGTGACTGTAGGTCTAGGTTATCATCGTTGTCTAGTACAGTGACTGCTGGCATAGGTTATCATTGTCTAGTACAGTGACTGCTGGCCTAGGTTATCATCGTCTAGTACAGTGACTGCTGGCCTAGGTTATCATCGTCTAGTACAGTGACTGCTGGCCTAGGTTATCATCGTCTAGTACAGTGACTGCTGGCATAGGTTATCATCGTCTAGTACAGTGACTGCTGGCATAGGTTATCATCGTCTAGTACAGTGACTGCTGGCCTAGGTTATCATCGTCTAGTACAGTGACTGTTGGCCTAGGTTATCATCGTTGTCTAGTACAGTGACTGTAGGTCTAGGTTATCATCGTTGTGTAGTACAGTGACTGCTGGCATAGGTTATCATCGTCTAGTACAGTGACTGCTGGCATAGGTTATCATCGTCTAGTACAGTGACTGCTGGCATAGGTTATCATCGTCGTCTAGTACAGTGACTGTTGGTCTAGGTTATCATCGTCTAGTACAGTGACTGCTGGCCTAGGTTATCATCGTCGTCTAGTACAGTGACTGCTGGCATAGGTTATCATCGTCTAGTACAGTGACTGCTGGCATAGGTTATCATCGTCTAGTACAGTGACTGCTGGCATAGGTTATCATCGTCTAGTACAGTGACTGCTGGCATAGGTTATCATCGTCTAGTACAGTGACTGCTGGCCTAGGTTATCATCGTCTAGTACAGTGACTGCTGGCCTAGGTTATCATCGTCTAGTACAGTGACTGCTGGCCTAGGTTATCATCGTCGTCTAGTACAGTGACTGCTGGCATAGGTTATCATCGTCTAGTACAGTGACTGTTGGCCTAGGTTATCATCGTCTAGTACAGTGACTGCTGGCCTAGGTTATCATCGTCTAGTACAGTGACTGCTGGCCTAGGTTATCATCGTCGTCTAGTACAGTGACTGCTGGCATAGGTTATCATCGTCTAGTACAGTGACTGTTGCCTAGGTTATCATCGTTGTCTAGTACAGTGACTGCTGGCCTAGGTTATCATCGTTTTCCAGTACAGTGACTGCTGGCCTAGGTTATCATCGTCGTCTAGTACAGTGAATGTTGGCCTAGGTTATCATCGTCTAGTACAGTGACTGCTGGCCTAGGTTATCATCGTCGTCTAGTACAGTGAATGTTGGCCTAGGTTATCATCGTTGTCTAGTACAGTGACTGTAGGTCTAGGTTATCATCGTTGTCTAGTACAGTGACTGCTGGCATAGGTTATCATCGTCTAGTACAGTGACTGCTGGCCTAGGTTATCATCGTCTAGTACAGTGACTGCTGGCCTAGGTTATCATCGTCTAGTACAGTGACTGCTGGCCTAGGTTATCATCGTCTAGTACAGTGACTGCTGGCATAGGTTATCATCGTCTAGTACAGTGACTGCTGGCATAGGTTATCATCGTCTAGTACAGTGGCTGCTGGCATAGGTTATCATCGTCTAGTACAGTGACTGTTGGCCTAGGTTATCATCGTTGTCTAGTACAGTGACTGTAGGTCTAGGTTATCATCGTTGTGTAGTACAGTGACTGCTGGCATAGGTTATCATCGTCTAGTACAGTGACTGCTGGCATAGGTTATCATCGTCTAGTACAGTGACTGCTGGCATAGGTTATCATCGTCGTCTAGTACAGTGACTGTTGGTCTAGGTTATCATCGTCTAGTACAGTGACTGCTGGCCTAGGTTATCATCGTCGTCTAGTACAGTGACTGCTGGCATAGGTTATCATCGTCTAGTACAGTGACTGCTGGCATAGGTTATCATCGTCTAGTACAGTGACTGCTGGCATAGGTTATCATCGTCTAGTACAGTGACTGCTGGCATAGGTTATCATCGTCTAGTACAGTGACTGCTGGCCTAGGTTATCATCGTCTAGTACAGTGACTGCTGGCATAGGTTATCATCGTCTAGTACAGTGACTGCTGGCCTAGGTTATCATCGTCGTCTAGTACAGTGACTGCTGGCATAGGTTATCATCGTCTAGTAGTGACTGTGGCCTAGGTTATCATCGCTGTCTAGTAGAGTGACTGTAGGTCTAGGTTATCATCGTCGTCTAGTACAGTGACTGTTGGCCTAGGTTATCATCGTCTAGTACGGTGACTGTTGGTCTAGGTTATCATCGTCTAGTACGGTGACTGTTGGTCTAGGTTATCATCGTCTAGTACAGTGACTGTTGGTCTAGGTTATCATCGTCTAGTACAGTGACTGTGGTCTAGGTTATCATCGTCTAGTACGGTGACTGTTGGTCTAGGTTATCATCGTCTAGTACGGTGACTGTTGGTCTAGGTTATCATCGTCTAGTACAGTGACTGTTGGTCTAGGTTATCACGCTTCTTCATAACCTTATTCTTAAACAGCTTTTGTTGTTCTTCATCATCCTCTTATTCTTCTAATGAGCTTCTTTTTTTTGTGTTCGATTACCTGTCTACTACTTCTCTTAATCGTCCGCCCTTTAAAGTATGTTAAGTACACGTAGATGCGTTGCGTCGTTAACTCAAACAAACCGCGATATCTGCGCATTAAGACCTGCCATATCCCACCTCACCTGGCACTACAATCTCTACAGTTGTTAACCTTGTGTTGTTAAATCATTCTATCTGCTACTGTCAATAAGCCAGTGGAAGTTAACAATGGGAAACTACATTGTAAATTCCTAGTAACTATCATGTGTCGTCACAAAGTTCGCATACAAAATCGACATATCTTATTATAGTGTATTTGTAACGCTATGTCTGGTGCTTGTCACATCCGGACGTGCCGTGGAGCTGCTATTTCCTGTTATCGAGACACGTGTGTGACATTGGTAGAATTATATGGTTACCTGCATTCAAACTTGAAAACCATACTGTAGGTAGCATGCTAATCTTCATCCTCACGAGATGCATTATTTTTACTTACTGTTACTTTGTTTCTACTTTTGTTTGGTGCTGTATTCCAACTATTTTTCTGATATCATTTACCCCTCCCTCATGATGTCTTGTCACGTGATTGTTCTCAACCAAGCACAACGTCTATATATTTCTTGTGCCACTACCACCTAGAGCCGTTCGCAGATATATATATTGACCTAGATATTGCCAATGTTGAACACAACGCTCACTTTTTGGTTAAAATTGCTGGGACTGAAGTAACAAGTTTGAAATTTCACAAACTTAAGTATTAGGTATAATACTTAGGTATTGTTTGTTCTTGTTGTTGTCATATGTAATGTCTGTTCTTGTTGTTGTCATAGATATTGTTTGACCTTGTTGTTGTCATAGGTATTGTTTGTTCTTGTTGTTGTCATATGTAATGTCTGTTCTTGTTGTTGTCATAGATATTGTTTGTTCTTGTTGTTGCCATAGGTATTGTTTGTTCTTGTTGTTGTCATAGATATTGTTTGTTCTTGTTGTTGTCATAGGTATTGTTTGTTCTTGTTGTTGTCATAGATATTGTTTGTTCTTGTTGTTGTCATAGGTATTGTTTGTCTTGTTGTTGTCATAGGTATTGCTTGTTCTTGTTGTTGTCATAGATATTGTTTGTTCTTGTTGTTGTCATAGATATGTTTGTTCTTGTTGTTGTCATAGGTATTGTTTGTTCTTGTTGTTGTCATATGTAATGTCTGTTCTTGTTGTTGTCATAGGTATTGTTTGTTCTTGTTGTTGTCATAGATATTGTTTGTTCTTGTTGTTGTCATAGATATTGTTTGTTCTTGTTGTTGTCATAGGTATTGTTTGTTCTTGTTGTTGTCATAGGTATTGTTTGTTCTTGTTGTTGTCATATGTAATGTCTGTTCTTGTTGTTGCCATATGTATTGTTTGTTCTTGTTGTTGTCATAGGTATTGTTTGTTCTTGTTGTTGTCATAGATATTGTTTGTTCTTGTTGTTGTCATAGGTATTGTTTGTTCTTGTTGTTGTCATAGGTATTGTTTGTTCTTGTTCTTGTCATAGATATTGTCTGTTCTTGTTCTTGTCATAGGTATTGTCTGTTTTGTTGTCATAGGTATTGTCTGTTTTGTTGTCATAGGTATTGTTTGTTCTTGTTGTTGTCACAGGTATTGTCTGTTCTTGTTGTTGTCATAGATATTGTCTGATCTTGTTGTCTTAGGTATTGTCTGTTCTTGTTGTTGTTTATTATTGTTGTCGTTGTTGTCATCGTTATCGTCGTTGTTGGCATCATTGTTGTCATTGCTGTCCTCGTTATCATCGTTGATGTCATCATTGTCGACGTTGTTGTCATCATTATCGTCGTTGTTGTCATCATTATCGTCGCTGTTGTCATCATTGTCGACGTTGACATTTACGCCTTTCGACTCCATTCAACTTTCAGGTTTGTGTTTTTCTGTATGTGGATTCAGTTGGCCAGACCTCTAGCTGATGGTAAGACAGAATCTCGATGTGCTGAATAAAGTGAACAAGTAGAATCGTATTCTCTGACACAAACAGCCAACTGTAGGTCGCTGACTTATTTCCTTTATTTATTCATTGTCTGACTTCGTCTTTTAGACACCTTCATCCGTCGTGTCAATTTCTGACAGAAGAAAAGTAATTACATTATAAGAAAGAGGGGGGGGGGGGTCTACAACTAAACATTCATTTGTGTGTGTGTGTGTGTGTGAGAGAGAGAGAGAGAGAGAGAGAGAGAAAGAGAGAAATCTAGCAAAGAAAATGTGCTTAATATACATTTCGCATGCATACATATTGCACATGCACACACGGATACACATATTTATTTTGTTGACACATGTGATGTAACATGACCGTAGTGTGTATACCTCCACGGCTAGTCGACTGTTATATCATGAAAAGAAACTGTCCTTGAGTTTCATTGCATGGAGATGCCTTCTCTTGTTGAGTGTTGATAACGCAGTATATATTTCATCAAGATATCGCCCCTCATACCGCGTCTCATTAGAACTTCTCAGCCAGGTAAATCCTCTTTATCGTTAGATACCTCCCTACTCTTCCTTTCTCATTCATTCTTGGCGTCTGTTTTCTGCTACCACTTTCAAGTACCCGATATCGTCCATCCAATGTCTTGATATTTGCCTTATGGTTATGTTAATTTGTCGTATATACACAATGTACACGTATAGTGTTTTCGATTACGTCCTATCTATTTCTGAGCACACATATTTTATACCGAGATACTTGAGAACGATACGCATATTGGACATATCTTGGAGAGATCTCAAATGAACAGCCAGAAATTCCGAGATGAAATTGTCGACTGCTAGCCCCTATCGTTGTCGATAAGAAACATGGCTCTCAACCTCAAAGGGCGATACGAGTATCAGTAGATGCTTCTGACAGATTATTGGCTTGCGGGGCTTGCAGAGAGGGAGGGAACGAGAATGGGATATCGAGGGAAATGACGTTTGGTGATTCTGATAGGAGGAGGTACAGGAGTCCAATTCTGAGGAGAAGACGGGAGATCTTTAGAGCTGGGAACATCAGGGGGAGATGCAGGGATTTTAGAGCTGGGAACATCAGGGGGAGATGCAGGGATTTTAGAGCTGGGAACATCAGGGGGAGATGCAGGGATTTTAGAGCTGGGAACATTAGGGGGAGATGCAGGGATTTTAGAGCTGGGAACATCAGGGGGAGATGCAGGGATTTTAGAGCTGGGAACATCAGGGGGAGATGCAGGGATTTTAGAGCTGGGAACATCAGGGGGAGATGCAGGGATTTTAGAGCTGGGAACATCAGGGGAGATGCAGGGATTTTAGAGCTGGGAACATCAGGGGGAGATGCAGGGAGTTTAGATAGGAAAGAGGATCTGGAGGAAACAGAAGTTCGGGAAAAATGGGGTCGGCGGAGGAATCTACACATACACACACGAGAGAGAGAGAGAGAGAGAGAGGAGAGAGAGAGAGAGAGAGAGAGAGAGAGAGAGAGAGGGTGGGGACTGAGTGGGGTAAAAGTTTATTTTTAATAAAAGTGTGTTTAAGGAAAAGTTGATCTGGTGAAAGCAGATTAAAATGGTTGCGGATAGGAAAAGGTGGGAGGGGGGGGGGGAGTGGCTAATCAGAAACGTATGAATGGATACAGAGAGGGAATGGTAGGCGTTGGTGAGGGAAGTGAAAATATACTGGAAAAAACAATGTGTGCGAGTTCTATGGGAACGATTAGGGAATAAGTGGGCAAGCAAGAAGATCAAACACCTGGTAGTCTTGGGTGTAGAAGGTGCGGGTTGTTTAGTGAATGACGGGGTGTGATCTAGGACGATTGAACATTTGAAATATGTACAGAGTTGACAGTTGGATTTAAATACACGAGACGGTCATCCACGGAATCAACTTGTGTGCCTGTTTTAAGGTAGAGCCTTACACAATAGTGGAGTCACATGAACAGATCGGGCGGAAAGCACGAGAAGTGCAGCAACAGTTTAGACAACGGCTAGAAGTCCAATATATATACATGTATATATATATATATATATAGAGAGAGAGAAGAGAGAGAGAGAGAGAGATCGATCACGTGGTAACCTTATCTAGCGAATAGTATTTTGTTTACACCTGAGAAGGGATATAAATAAACTTTTATTCTTTTCTGCTGGACATGTAGATGTTCACTTGTGTAAGGGTGGTTTCTCTTCAAGTTGTGGTAGGTCATCATCATCATCGAGTGCCGTCTCCGCAACGAAGGTTGGCTACCATGGAGCGCTATTCTGCTCTGTCTCTTGCTATGTTGTAGGTATATGCGGAATATGCTGTTAGTGACCTTGCTTGTCCATGGTCAACGCACGTATTGTGGTGATATGGTAGATTCTACCAGGCGGCTTTTACTTCAGAGAACATCTCTGGTACCAATTTGTAGAAACTGGGTGAACCCTGAAGTGTTAGCGGTCCCCCCAAAAAATGTCGTCACTTCTGAGAATCGAACCTGGACCCTTCTGCTCAATGGAAGCACATGAACAAATATAAGATCCCCATACGCATTTCAGGTGAGTAGAGTTTAGTATAGTCGACAGGTCATCGGACACGTCCATAAGTGGTTAGATCTCTTGCGAAGAATAGCCAGCAACGTGCGAGGACTAACGACACCAGTGTTGTGTTGGTTGTACATTTTCTTTGGATTCCTGCGAAGCACTCTCGCCTGGCATGTCCCACCTTGACATTATATTCTTGAAGTCTACCCATAACTGCAGATTCAGAGTCATTTGTTATTCTTTTTTTTTCTGATGGCATTAAGATGTCGTCGCAGTCCATTGACCTTCCGCACTCAACATGTCTATGAGCACGTTCATTACTTCGTACACCAGCGTGCCCTGGGTCACCCAGCTGTCGAGGCTCACTGTGTGTACTTGTGTGGTGAGTGATGAACACTGTGTGTACTTGTGTGGTGACTGATGAACACTGTGTGTACTTGTGTGGTTAGTGATGAACACTGTGTGTACTTGTGTGGTGATAGATGAACACTGTGTGTACTTGTGTGGTGAGAGATGAATGCTGTGTGTACTTGTGTGGTGATAGATGAACGCTGTGTGTACTTGTGTGGTGATAGATGAACGCTGTGTGTACTTGTGTGGTGAGTGATGAACACTGTGTGTACTTGTGTGGTGAGAGATGAACGCTGTGTGTACTTGTGTGGTGGAGATGAATGCTGTGTGTACTTGTGTGGTGAGAGATGAACGCTGTGTGTACATGAGTTTTGTGGGATGAACACTGTACGTACTTGTGTGGTGAGGATTAACGCTGTGTGTACTTGTGTGATGATGGGATGAACACTGTACGTACTTGTGTGGCGAGGGATGAACTCTGTGTGGCTTGGGATGAACGCTGTGTGTGTATTGTGCTTGTGTCTCACAAACACACATACAAGTGATGACATACTGTTGTCTCCAAAGATAACGTTTTCATCAATTTTTAATGGGGTCTATATCTAGAGTGGCGATTCATGATTGTACAAAGAAATTACGTCGGTGGTTTTCTGTTGCCTTCCGTTGATTTGTTTACGGATAGCTCCGCTAGCTTTTGACTAAAAAGTCTTACCCATAAGGCAGCGGGGTTGTTTTACTTTGGGGTACCCTCCCTTAACTTTTTACTCTCCCGAGCATAACCTGCAAGGTAGAAGGGCAGCCGCAGGTTGTACCCACCTCCCTGGAAGAGAAACCACACAACAAGAGTCAGAGAATGGCTTGGCAGAAGGTCAATAACTGCCGAGTGGAGGTATATGATCACCTATGCCAGCGGGCATGGTACTTGATGATGATGATGATATCTAGAGTTTTTTTATTATTAATTTTTTTTTAGTGCACGTTTTAGACGGTGCCATTTGTTCTTACAATTGTTCTCTAACAACAACCAAAAAAAAAAAGGGAGAAGAAAAAAAAAGGAAAGTTCCTCATCACGCCACTTGACGTATAAGGAAGACTGTGAACAGTTGAGAGACCTCTGGCATAATATTGTTTATGTAATGTGGTCGGTATTAAAGCTGTGTGGTCTTTCTTTCCCACAACAAATAAATAGATTAATAAATCAGTCCTGATTTTAGGCTTGTTGAACATACAAGCCTTGGTCAGGATTGAACCCGACCTCTTGTCCATAGTAGTCCATTCGCTAACCACTGAGCTACCGCAGCTCCCTCAATTGTTCTCAGATCAGCTTTTACGATTAATGAAAAGAAAGAGTCCTGTATTGGTAAGCAAAAATTATTTCTCTAATGGACAGAAATGAAGAGATATATATATATTTAGGTGAAACAATATAACAAGTAAAATGCTTGAGGTGAATTGATGAATTATGGGTATATAAATACAACATTCTCTAGAGAGAAGCTAACAATTCACTGATAAAGTTAAATTTAAAGTGTATGATAAGGCGAAAGAGATAATTATTTCTAGAATGGTATAAGGGACTTAAGTTTGGATGAAATGTAACATTTATGATTGGCAGAAATATAAGGTCGTTTATCCAGTGCAGTAGCCGTTAAGTATTCAGGTTTTATTTCGCCCCTGATAGATGACAACTCTTGACTCTACTCGGGACTCGAACCTACGTTCTTCTGGTTTGGAGCACAACATGTTATCGACTTGACGCGCTACCTCCCCCCTTTCCCGCCCCGCTCTCCCATGTGATTGAGTGTAAATCTTTAGACTCTAGACAACATCTGGGCAATGTCTATGAATAAATTGTCTACAGGTTTTTTCTAACTTGAGATATTTTCCAAATTGTTCTTTTTCCAAACCATCTCACACTTGACAGTGTACTCTAACCCTTGCCTAATTCTCATTTCCGCCTGCCGAGCCAGTTTCACTTGACGTTTGTGACGTGACTGACATTCTAGGTAATCCACCATGTTTGCTTTTATAACCAGCTCATAAACTGTGGACATCTCTAATGTCAAAAATACATCAAATAACGTAAGACATAAATGCTGTACCAAACGTCCGTGAAATGCTCGTTGCTAGGAAAATTATTGTTGCCATGAGTGTATTGTTTGAGGTTCTGGAGTTCAGGACAAGGGCGCTAAATTACATTTTATTCTCTTGGAAGGGACTTAGTTCCCTTTGTTTTTATTTTTGCTACTTGTTTCTTTGTTGTCCATTAACGGTCTTGGTATTTAAAACGGACCCATTGATAAAACTGTAAAAGATAACTGTCTACTCGATTGTCCTTGCTCTAAGTGTTGAGGAGAGCATGGAGTGCAGTTTGTGAGTCAGAGAAAAACTCTAGTGTCAAAGTCAGAGAGAAACTCTAGTGTCAAAGTCAGAGAGAAACTCTAGTGTCAAAGTCAGAGAGAAACTCAAGTGTCAAAGTCAGAGAGAAACTCAAGTGTCAAAGTCAGAGAGAAACTCTAGTGTCAAAGTCAGAGAGAAACTCTAGTGTCAAAGTCAGAGAGAAACTCTAGTGTCAAAGTCAGAGAGAAACTCTAGTGTCAAAGTCATAGAGAAACTCTAGTGTCAAAGTCAGAGAGAAACTCTAGTGTCAAAGTCAGAGAGAAACTCTAGTGTCAAAGTCAGAGAGAAACTCTAGTGTCAAAGTCAGAGAGAAACTCTAGTGTCAAAGTCAGAGAGAAACTCTAGTGTCAAAGTCAGAGAGAAACTCTAGTGTCAAAGTCAGAGAGAAACTCTAGTGTCAAAGTCAGAGAGAAACTATAGTGTCAAAGTCAGAGAGAAACTCTAGTGTCAAAGTCAGAGAGAAACTCTAGTGGCAAAGTCAGAGAGAAACTCTAGTGTCAAAGTCAGAGAGAAACTCTAGTGTCAAAGTCAGAGAGAAACTCTAGTGTCAAAGTCAGAGAGAAACTCTAGTGTCAAAGTCAGAGAGAAACTCTAGTGTCAAAGTCAGAGAATAAAAACTGATCAAGACAACATTTCACTTCATGGAATTGGTTTCTTTTTTTCTTCTTCTTCTTTTCTTGTTTTTGTTCTTCCTCTTCTTCTTGTTTTTGTTGTTGTTGTTGTTCTTCTTCTTCTTCTTCTTCCTCTTCCTCTTCAGCGCTCATCAATTAAGTAGGCGTTGATGCGACGTGTCGCTAGTTTATGACAAATCTTACTATCTGTGTTTTTCGACCCGGCACTCGGATCTCACTATCTGAGAGGGCTAGACACCCGATCTCACTATCTGAGAGGGCTAGACACCGGATTTCACTATCTGAGAGGGCTAGACACCGGATCTCACTATCTGAGAGGGCTAGACACCGGATCTCACTATCTGAGAGGGCTAGACACCGGATCTCACTATCTGAGAGGGCTAGACACCGGATTTCACTACCCAGAGAGGGCTAGACACCGGATCTCACTACCCGAGAGGGCTAGACACCGGATCTCACTACCTAGAGAGGGCTAGACACCGGATCTCACTACCCAGAGAGGGCTAGACACCGGATCTCACTACCCAGAGAGGGCTAGACACCGGATCTCACTACCCGAGAGGGCTAGACACCGGATCTCACTACCCAGAGAGGGCTAGACACCGGATCTCACTACCCAGAGAGGGCTAGACACCGGATTTCACTATCTGAGAAGGCTAGACACCGGATATCACTACCCGAGAGGGCTAGACACCGAAACTCACTACCCAGAGAGGGTTAGATACCGGATCTCACTATCTGAGAAGGCTAGACACCGGATCTCACTACCCATAGAGGGCTAGACACCGGATCTCACTACCCGAGAGGGCTAGACACCGGATCTCACTACCCGAGAGGGCTAGACACCGGATCTCACTACCCAGAGAGGGCTAGACACCGGATCTCACTACCCGAGAGGGCTAGACACCGGATCTCACTATCCGAGAGGACTAGACACTGGATGTCACTACCCGAGAGGGCTAGGCACCGGATCTCACTATCTGAGAAGGCTAGACACCGGATCTCACAAACCCGAGAGGGCTAGTCACCGGATCTCACTACCCAGAGAGGGCTAGACACCGGATCTCACTACCCAGAGAGGGCTAGACACCGGATCTCACTACCCAGAGAGGGCTAGACACCGGATCTCACTACCCAGAGAGGGCTAGGCACCGGATCTCACTACCCGAGAGGGCTAGACACTGGATCTTACTACCCAGAGACCAGTAGGGTGAAGCCAAGTTGAAACCACCCATTCAAAGAGAACAAATTGCAGCTCCTGTGCTCGATTCGAATCCTGGATTGACTTGTCCAGAGGTCAACGTCTTACCACTAGACCACCAGTCCCCCAACAAACACACAATCAGTCTAGTCCCCCAGCAAACACACAATCAGTCTAGTCCCCCAGCAACCACACAATCAGTCTAGTCCCACAGCAAACACACAATCAGTCTAGTCCCCCAGCAACCACACAATCAGTCTAGTCCCACAGCAAACACACAATGTCAAGTGAGTAGGGACTCAACAAGAAAGAAAAGCTGGTCTCAAATACTGTAGCTAAAGGTAAAGTACGAGACTTGAACCGGCGTCTTAGCACAAGAGTTTACACCCATATGTGCTCGGCCGCCTATCCAGAAATGTTCGGAAATTTCTGTATAGTGTCGCCTCAAGCATCGAACTCAGATGCAAAGCGACATTCCTCACCTTCCCTGAGTAACACCCTGGTACTCATTTCTGCCAAAGGCTGGGTCGACCGTGGGGTATTTTTATTTTCCAACCACGAGTACAATTCACACTGTTCGCTGCGGGAATCGAACACGGGTTGTCCGAACGTCGGTTGTCCAGTCGGGTGGTTTTACCCCGAGGCCCCCGAATATAGCTGTCTCAGTGTGCCTAGTGAAATGGCGTAAATGTCGTAGCTCAGTTGTTAACTAAGACACAACAGACCAAAGACCTCTCTCAGTGAGAACAGCGGGGACAAGAAACATTTCTTGTCTTTATGATTTAAGTTTCGCCAAAAGTTGCTTCTCCTTTCCTGTTTTTTCCCCCGACTGCTAATACTTGCTGGCTGATGATAGTTGTCGTGTTACCATTGAATTGGCCGTTTCTGGCTGTAGCTCATGATTGCTAACTTCCCTCCAGATATCCTCCTTACTTTATATACTATTTATACACATGTCAGAATTTAATATCCGTTTTTTTTTTTCGTCTTTATTTTCTTTAAATGAATGTTGCAAACTGCTGCCAAGTGCCACAGATCGATCTATTCGATGACAGCTGAAAACTGTCACACAAATTCCACCCAGAAATAAGTGCCCACCCATGCTCCTTTATTTTTTAACTCCCATCGACTCAGGGCTTGTCGATTCCTCAGAGAGGGCAGGCGAGATAAAGACGTTTGATAAGACTTCTTTATGTCAAGTGTGCTCAAGCCCAACTATCGCGGGCTCTCGCGGCTTGTTATCCTCATCTTTATCAGAAGGGAGATAATTCAGAGGTACACGCACACCTACATCGAATTTTTGTACCCAAATACACTCAATTACTTCCCTTGTCCTCGTTGCTGTCGATAACAACGTAGATTGCAGTGGTTATATTTGGTCGACTGTAACCAGATCTCAAACCGCACCCTGCCCATAACAAGTGATCAGATAGACGAACATAATACATTTTCTAATGTCGTTCGCCATGTTTCTTTAGCGTTCCGGACTCCGTGCTCGGGGAATTGATAAGAAATTTAACGAATTGAATAAGATCCGATTATTGCTAATGTTACACTATCTGTGATTTCTGTGTGCCAGAAATAGTGTTTCCTCCAAGTTATGAGCAGATTACAACGATCGGCACGCAAAACCTTCAACTTTGTGACACCGATTCACACTGTTTTAATTACACATTGATGGGCACTCATTCTATATCTCTTCAGTTCCAACTGTTGAAATTGACTCTACCTGACTCTATTTTGTACTTTCTCTCCTACCCCAACTCTGTCTGTGTACGCGTTTAAACATAATTCTCTAAGAAAGTATTTTAGAACTGAAGAAAGATGCTACAAACCTAGCGTAGTTTTCACTAAAATTGATGGCGATTCAGTCTAATATACCCCAGAAGACAGATCTGTGAAGTTTGACCCTTTCACAACAAATTGCAACATGATTGCAGAGCTCAAGTCCTCCCATCAAACAATGCAACATGATTAAAAGATATAGCTGAGTGTGTTAAAAAAACACAGTGCACAGCAAAACCTCTATCTAGACATGCAGAAAACTAAGGTAATGCCCATTAATAAAGCAAAAAGCCAATCCCAAATCATTATCATCAGGGAAGAAGTCGAAATTGTAGCAAACGATGAATATCTGGAATCTGTGGTAACCAATAATGGAGGCTGTCGGAAAGAGATGCAAAGAGAACCAGCAATAGCGACACAGCGATTAAACGCCAGGAATGTGGCACAATACCAGCAAGGCATTATAATTAAAATTACTAAGGGTATGCTTCGTTTGGATAGCAACATATGGTTGTGAATCATGGACAATTTCGCAAACAGCAAGGAAGAAAATCGATTCTTTCGAAACAAATCTAGAGAAAACTCTTAAGATAACTTGGATAATAAAAAAGAGAAATGAAAATATATTGAACTTAAACATTAAAAGAGAACTGGCTTATAAACACCATTCTTCAGAGGAAATTACCATTGCTACGTCAAAAGACACAGCGGGCGGGAAAGAATAATAATGGAAGGCATGGTTCCTGGACGAGACATCAAGGGCAGATCAAGAAGAAGGTGGTTAGAAGACATCAAGGAGACATTGAACTTGACAACATTAGAAGTGGGAGATCTGGATAGAGACAGATTCTTTCAGACGGGTTGTGGTAAACACAATGTTCTGTAAAGGACATGTGACCTGATAATGATGATGATGACCTAGAAGATATAGTTAGAGGTTGAACGGGTCGTACCGTTCTAAGAAGAAGACAAAAACCCATAGCCAATCAACTGCTGGAAGAGGAAGACAAAAACCCATAGCCAATCAACTGCTGGAAGAGGAAGACAAAAACCCATAGCCAATCAACTGCTGGAAGAGGAAGACAAAAACCCATAGCCAATCAACTGCTGGAAGAGGAAGACAAAAACCCATAGCCAATCAACTGCTGGAAGAGGAAGACAAAAACCCATAGCCAATCAACTGCTGGAAGAGGAAGACAAAAACCTAGAGCCCACCAACTTCTGCAAGAAGAAAACAAAACACAAAGCCAACCATCTATTTGTCTGTCTTTCTAGTTTACTCCTCTATTTGTCTGTCTTTCTAGTTTACTCCTCTATTAGTCTGTCTTTCTAGTTTACTCCTCTATTTGTCTATCTTTCTAGTTTACTCCTCTATTTGTCTATCTTTCTAGTTTACTCCTCTATTTGTCTGTTTTTCTAGTTTACTCCTCTATTTGTCTATCTTTCTAATTTACTCCTCTATTTGTCTGTCTTTCTAGTTTAGTCCTCTACTTGTCTGTCTTTTTAGTTTACTCATCTATTTGTCTGTCCTGCTAGTTTATTCCTCTATTTGTCTGCCTTTCTAGTTTATTCCTCTATTTGTCTATCTTTCTAGTTTACTCCTCTATTTGTATATCTTTCTAGTTTACTCCTCTATTTGTCTGTCTTTCTAGTTTAGTCCTCTACTTGTTTGTCTTTTTAATTTACTCATCTATTTGTCTGTCCTGCTAGTTTACTCCTCTATTTGTCTGTCTCTCTAATTCACTCATTTATTTTGTCTGTCTCCTAATTTACTTTTTTATTTGTCTGTCTCCCTAGTGCACTCCTCTATTTGTCTGTCTTCCTCGTTCACTCCTTTAATTTGTCTGTCTCTCTAATTCACTCTTCTATTTGTATCTCTCCCTAGTTTACTCCTATATTTGTCTATTTCCCTAGTTCACACCTTTATTTGCTTGTCTCCCTAGTTCACTCCTCTATTTGTTTGTCTCCCTAGTTCACTCCTCTATTTGCTTGTCTCCCTAGTTCACTCCTCTATTTGTCTGTCTCCCTAGTTCACTCCTCTATTTGCTTGTCTCCCTAGTTCACTCCTTTATTTGTCTGTCTCCCTAGTTCACTTAGGTAGCCGCGACAGCTCAGTGGTTAGTGAACTGGACTACCACGGACAATGGGGTAGGGTTCGATCCCAACCGACGGCTCCGGGTTCACCCAGCCTTAAATGGGTACCGGATTTTTTTCTGGGAAAGTAAAAGCAGCACGGGCGTAATACTGACCACATTACCCCAAAAATCATGTGCTGAAGGTCTGTAAAATATAGGGTCACTAACACCACATTTCCCTATACGCCACTTGGCGTGACGGGGGTACTTTACTTTTTACTTTACTAGTTCACTTCTTTATTTGTCTGTCTTCCTAGTTCACTTCTTTATTTGTTTGTTTCCCTAGTTCACTCCTCTATTTGTTTGTCTCCCTAATTCACTTCTTTATTTGTCTGTCTCCGTAGTTCACTCCTCTATTTGTTTGTTTCCCTAGTTCACTCCTCTATTTGTTTGTCTCCCTAATTCACTTCTTTATTTGTCTGTCTCCCTAGTTCACTCCTCTATTTGCTTGTCTCCCTAGTTCACTCCTTTATTTGTACATTTCTCTCTTCCACCTCAGTCATTTTCATACTTTACCCATTGGTTGAAAGTAATAGAAGCTCCGTGGCATATAACACCTTGGCTGGGCGGAGGGTGGGGGGAGTGACGATTTAATGCTTGTGGTGTTGGGCAACATTACTTTCATCGACACACGTCGTCGATGTTATTACTTACTTCATCTCAGTCAGGTACCCCTTCTTTTTCCTATCCAGCTGATCAACTTGTAGGATATAATCTACATCCACTCTGTCATCATGCCAGCGCGCTAACATGATAGGGGACGCTATAATTGACTACACCATTTATTCCGACGCTTAATTCGGAACTGACAGCGACCAAGTGTCATCGATCTTTCCTCCAGTATTTCTGAGATCTGATCCATCAATCTATGTGCTGATTAACCTCTTATCCAAACGTTACGTCTCTCCCACATTTCGTTGCCATATCATCTACTATAACTATTTTTCAAACTGCTCGACTCAAACTCAAGTCAAAGAATTTCGTTTGGACATATTCGGTGACTCCAGTTCAAGCCAAAATTGTTTCGTATGGACCGTAATTCCATGATTTCATAAATCTACCACTCAAATTTAAAGCCAATTTTATTCCCTTTCAACTTTACTTTCACAACTCCAGATCTTATTCTAACCAAAATTATTGTAATTTCACTATTTCACACTTACAGAGATGTTGCCGTGAGGTCACTCTGTAACACCAAGTCCGCTGTCGGGACTGGTGTGAGTCAAGTACCCCTAGATTATCAGCAAGGCTGGACTCAAAGGAGTTTCTAATTCCAGTTTCTCTAGAATCTAAAATTGGCATTCTTTATCTTAGTGATTAAGTTGAGGACTCTTATCAGGAAAGTAAACAGAGCTGTCGCAGATATCGGTAGAGTCGAACCGGGCGGATATGAAGATTAACAAAAACGGAATTAGCCAGCCCTTATCTCCCATGTCGAGTTACGACAGCGCTGTACGCATGCGCCGGAAGTTAGACCCGTGTCCTTCTCTCTGTAACCACCATTTGTTTCTTCTTTTTGCATCCTGCATTCTAACTTTTCCTCCGCCCATTACAAAAACATTACGAAATTAACAAATCCTGGTTGTGTAAGGACATTATTAACGTAACTTATAGTTGTTGTTTTTTCTTTAAGTAAATAGTTTTTTTTATATTCTTTTCTTTCAAATTTTGCGTTCATGGACATTTGTGTTATTCATCGCAACTGAAGTACCCCGTCACAGCTTCAATTACAGTTCAATAGTCACGCAAACATAATATCGTGTCATACAAGTACAATACCATGCCGCCCAAGTACAATACCATGTCACACAAGTACGACACCATGTCACACAAGTACAATAACATGTCACATAAATACAATACCATGTCACACAAGTACGACACCATGTCACACAAGTACAATACCATGTCACACAAGTACGATATCAGGTCAAACAAGAATAATACCATGTCACCACGACTACACCATGTCACCACGCACAACACTATATCACCATACACTACACCATGTCACCACGACTACACCATGTCACCACGCACAACACCATGTCGCCACGCACAACACCTATCACCACGCACAACACCTATCACCACGCACTACACCATGTCGCCACGCACGACACCTATCACCACGCACAACACCTATCACCACGCACTACACCATGTCGCCACGCACAACACCTATCACCACGCACTACACCATGTCGCCACGCACAACACCTATCACCACGCACAACACCTATCACCACGCACTACACCATGTCGCCGCGCACAAAACCTATCACCACGCACAACACCTATCACCACGCACTACACCATGTCGCCACGCACAACACCTATCACCACGCACAACACCTATCACCACGCACAACACCTATCACCACGCACTATACCATGTCGCCACGCACAACACCATGTAACTACACACTACACCATGTCACCACGCACTACCCCATGTCACCACGCACAATATCACGTCACCCTAGTTGAACCCCATGTCACCACGCACAACATCATGTCACCCTAGAACGTTGCAATGAAACACATTTTGTAGCATTCTTGATCCCATGTTGCTATTGAGAAACTGCTGGTGAGGCAAGACTCGAGGCAAGGAGACATTGGCGTGATAGTAGAACATAAATGACTCACTTTATAAAACTACTATCTATAATTCTGACAATTGTAACACTTATGTCAATATAATTGACACTTGTAATATTGTCAGCTAAGAAACAGGTGATAAATAGTATTTTCATACCGACCTTATGTTAACAATGTAGAACATGGTCATTGAGAAAAGCTGATATGGTTATGGTCATGGCTAGTCGAAGGCCGCGGTGTCACTGTAAACGAATTAAAATCCAGAATTACTCAACCACCCGTGCCAGTGGAATCATCTGAATTAAAACTCATCTCATTCAAGGATCCAAACAAAGGAAGGCAGCTGCAGTCCTCATAATAGCAGCTATAGCACACGCCAAACCACATAAGGTCAAGTGATACTGAAAGTGAACGTAGCTGAACTGTTCTTCGTCATACGATATCATCATTCATCGTAAGCAATCAGAATATCGAAACACGATCCGGATGAAAAACGCAGCTCACGGTGTGCACAGAGAACTAAACTCTAGCTCCGGCTGTAATAAAAATATGAGGAAACTGCAACAGGAACACTTTTCACACGGAGCCTCAATGATTCTTGCCGTCTATCCGCCATATTGACCGGAAGGCTTTTCTGTGCTGATATTCTGAGAAAATCTTACACACACAGGAGATCACTGCCAGCGAAATGTCGTGGTTGAGAAAGATAACAAACAACGCAAAGAAAGATCGAATATCCAATACAAAAATGAGAGAAAAGTTAGGAATTAAATCGTGCCCGGAATATACATAAAAACAACAAATGATATTGTTCAGAGACTTGATAAGAAACCACATCTAACATCTAAATCGTTCTGCCTAAGAATATAAAGACAAAGGGCAAGAGGGAGACCAACTGAAGCGACGGTTAGACAGAATGAAAGACATTTGCAAGAACCAAAACATTTCTATCCTAATAGCTTTCAGATACTCGCAAGAACGACACTACATCTACAAGAGATGCGACTAAATGGACAAGCAATACAACATCTACAAGGGATGCGACAAAATGGACAAGCAATACAACATCTACAAGAGATGCGACTAAATGGACAAGCAATACAACATCTACAAGAGATGCGACTAAATGGACAAGCAATACAACATCTACAAGAGATGCGACTAAATGGACAAGCAATACAACATCTACAAAGATGCGACTAAATGGACAAGCAATACAACATCTACAGACACAATAGTATGTTTTACATTCCTCCTTTCTCCAGCCGTAGTTTAGCTTAGTTTAGTAGAGAGATCATCCTCATTGCACATACATATGTACATGGTGATGTACATGGTGATGTACATGGTGATGTACATGGTGATGTACATATATATAAGTATGTGTCTGTGCTCCACGATACGATTCCAACATCTTTGTTGTTCTCGTTATGTGTGGAGTTGACTGCATCTGTTCCGTTCGTTTGTAGTTACTGACCTGGTTTGTAGTTGCCTGTCATAGTTTTGTGGTTCCTGATCTGGTTTGTAGTCACCTGACCTGGTTTGTACTTTTCTGACCTGGTTTGTAGTCACCTGACCTGGTTTGTAGTCACCTGACCTAGTTTGCACTTGTCTTACCTGATTTGTAGTTTTCTGACCTTTGTGACTATTCACCTGACCTGGTTTGTAGTTTTCCTACTTTTGTGACTATTCACCTGACCTGGTTTGTAGTTTTCCTACTTTTGTGACTATTCACCTGACCTGGTTTGTAAGTTTTCTGATCCGTTTTGTGGTTGCTTGAACGAATACATTTCACTCCAGTTATCTATTCACGTTCAGCAGTGTATACATGTCAATATTGTTACATTTTGCTGTCCCTCATCCTTTAATTCCTTAACAGCTGAGGTTCTATAAATTAGCTGGACTGCAATTTCAGATCGCACCAAGTCCTTTACTTCTTATATAAGAAATATTAATTGAGTAATTTCTATGTCCTAGACTTAACCATATCCACTTAGCTTAAGTATATATTCTGTGCCTTCAGTGTACCTCTCGTAACTTCAATGAGTGGGTTGTAAGCACAGCTCTCATCATCTTTAACTGGAACATGTTTTAGCCTTCAATAAGTTGACAGCAAACACAGCTCATCATCCTTAACTGGAACATGTTGTAGCCTTCAATAAGTTGACAGCAAACACAGCTCTCATCATCCTTAACTGGAACGTGTTTCAGCCTTCAATAAGTTATACAGCAAACACATCTCTCATCATCCTTAACTGGAAGATGTTTCAGCCTTCAATAAGTTGACAGTAAACACAGCTCTCATCATCCTTAACTGGAACATGTTTCAGCCTTCAATAAGTTGACAGTAAACACAGCTCTCATCATCTTTAACCAGATTCTAATGCCTTCAATAAGTTGACAATAAACACAGCTCTCATCATCTTTAACCAGATTCTAATGCCTTCAATAAGTTGACAGTAAACACAGCTCTCATCATCTTTAACCAGATTCTAATGACTTCAATAAGTTGACAGTAAACACAGCTCATCATCCTTGACTCGAGTATGTTTCTGATGCCTTCAATAAGTCCCTTGTAGCTTCACTGTTTCAGTGAATTAATTAATGTTCATGATTTAACATCGTTTCTGAAATATCTGTGATTTCCAGTGACTTCAATATCTCTTACTTCTTAGCGTTCACCCGTTGGCGTCGTTGCGTTGTGTCGCTAGTTTATTTACGGCACCTCGCGACTTTCCGTCTTCCACTTGAACTGCGGCCATTCTTTTTTTTTGGCCTACTTTTTTGATACATTTAGCTGCCAAAGGTTTCTTAACGTGCGCAAGTGTACACGGGACCTTCTGTTCTTCGTCGTCTTCCGAGCGGGCCAGACTTGGAATCTCACTACCTACAGTCGTCCAGGAGAGGGTAAAGAAGAAACCACGGGTTTGTCTTTTGAACAATTCCCACCGCTTGTGACCTGTGGTGGGGATCGAACCCATGAACTTTTTGTCCAGAGGCTGACGTCTTACTTCTAGACCACCCAGTTCCCCCAATTTCAATATTTCTCGTGATTTCTATATGTCCCCATTACCTTTGGTTTTGATTGTAACTTAAGTGATTTTCTTGTGACTTCTGTTTTTCTTTTGAGATTTATAGCTTTAAACAAAAAATAATTCTTAAGTATCTCTTATGAGTATTTAGTCAATTACCAGTAGCTGAGGGAGCCGCGATAGCTCAGTGGTTAGTGAACTGGACTACAAAGGACAAGGGGTAGGGTTCGATCCCAACCGACATCTTCCGGATTCACCCAGCCATTAATGGGTACCGGATTTTTTTTCTGGGAATGTGAAGCGGCACGGGCGTAATACCGACCATATCACCCCAAAAATCATGTGCCGAAGGTCTGTAAAATTTATGGTCACTAACACCATATTCCCTATACGCCACTTGGCGTGACAGGGGTACTTTACTTACTTTTATTACCAGTAGCTGAAATATTTCTTATGAGATTTTTTTTTTTTTTATGATTTCAGTGACCCAGATTTCTTACCAATTTATACTGTTATCCATTCCTCTAATATAACTTACCAAGAAAAAAAACGCTGCTATGAAGCCGGCAAATATCACAAAAGGTATGTCCAAACATGCTCTAGATGTTTCAAACGCTATCAAGCTAATGTTTCAGTGGTATTTCTTCTAAATTTCCAAATATCAACTTCGACATGATAATTACCGATGTGCTATACCTGAGTGGATTCTGTAGATCATAGGTCAGGTTTGATATGACACTTGCTAAGAAGAGATCTAGTAACCGTGAAATAACGATAAGCTGGCATGGATGACTCCACTGTTTAAAAAGAAGGCTAAAGAGGACACAGGAGAAAACAATTCAAACTTGTGGCACACATTGACTGACGATCTCAGATCGAACAAGTCAAACTTATGACACACTTTGAATGACGGTCTCAGATCGAACAAGTCAAACTTGTGACACAATTTGAATGACGGTCTCAGATCGAACAAGTCAAACTTGTGACACACTTTGAATGACGGTCTCAGATCGAACAAGTCAAACTTGTGACACACTTTGAATGACGGTCACAGATCGAACAAGTCAAACTTGTGACACACTTTGAATGGCGGTCTCAGATGGAACAAGTCAAACTTGTGACACACTTTGACTGACGGTCACAGATCGAACAAGTCAAACTTGTGACACACTTTGAATGACGGTCTCAGATCGAACAAGTCAAACTTGTGACACACTTTGACTGACGGTCTCAGTTCGAACAAGTCAAACTTGTGACACACTTTGAATGACGGTCACAGATCGAACAAGTCAAACTTGTGACACACTTTGAATGACGGTCTCAGATCGAACAAGTCAAACTTGTGACACACTTTGAATGACGATCTCAGATCGAACAAGTCAAACTTGTGACACACTTTGAATGACGGTCTCAGATCGAACAAGTCAAACTTGTGACACACTTTGAATGACGGTCTCAGATCGAACAAGTCAAACTTGTGACACACTTTGAATGACGGTCTCAGATCGAACAAGTCAAACTTGTGACACACTTTGAATGACGGTCTCAGATCGAACAAGTCAAACTTGTGACACACTTTGACTGACGGTCTCAGATCGAACAAGTCAAACATGTGACACACTTTGACTGACGGTCTCAGATCGAACAAGTCAAACTTGTGACACACTTTGAATGACGATCTCAGATCGAACAAGTCAAACTTGTGACACACTTTGAATGACGGTCACAGATCGAACAAGTCAAACTTGTGACACACTTTGAATGACGGTCACAGATCAAACAAATCAAACTTGTGACACACTTTGAATGACGGTCACAGATCGAACAAGTCAAACTTGTGACACACTTTGAATGACGGTCTCAGATCGAACAAGTCAAACTTGTGACACACTTTGAATGACGGTCACAGATCGAACAAGTCAAACTTGTGACACACTTTGAATGACGGTCACAGATCGAACAAGTCAAACTTGTGACACACTTTGAATGACGGTCACAGATCAAACAAGTCAAACTTGTGACACACTTTGAATGACGGTCACAGATCGAACAAGTCAAACTTGTGACACACTTTGAATGACGGTCACAGATCGAACAAGTCAAACTTGTGACACACTTTGAATGACGGTCACAGATCGAACAAGTCAAACTTGTGACACACTTTGAATGACGGTCACAGATCGAACAAGTCAAACTTGTGACACACTTTGAATGACGGTCACAGATCGAACAAGTCAAACTTGTGACACACTTTGAATGACGGTCACAGATCGAACAAGTCAAACTTGTGACACACTTTGAATGACGGTCACAGATCGAACAAGTCAAACTTGTGACACACTTTGAATGACGGTCACAGATCGAACAAATCAAAATTGTGACACACTTTGAATGACGGTCACAGATCGAACAAGTCAAACTTGTGACACACTTTGAATGACGGTCACAGATCGAACAAGTCAAACTTGTGACACACTTTGACTGACGGTCACAGATCGAACAAGTCAAACTTGTGACACACTTTGAATGACGGTCACAGATCGAACAAGTCAAACTTGTGACACACTTTCACTGACGGTCACAGATCGAACAAGTCAAACTTGTGACACACTTTGAATGACGGTCACAGATCGAACAAGTCAAACTTGTGACACACTTTGACTGACGGTCACAGATCGAACAAGTCAAACTTGTGACACACTTTGACTGACGGTCACAGATCGAACAAGTCAAACTTGTGACACACTTTGAATGACGGTCGCAGATCGAACAAGTCAAACTTGTGACACACTTTGAATGACGGTCACAGATCGAACAAGTCAAACTTGTGACACACTTTGACTGACGGTCACAGATCGAACAAGTCAAACTTGTGACACACTTTGAATGACGGTCACAGATCGAACAAGTCAAACTTGTGACACACTTTGAATGACGGTCACAGATCGAACAAGTCAAACTTGTGACACACTTTGAATGACGGTCTCAGATCGAACAAGTCAAACTTGTGACACACTTTGAATGACGGTCACAGATCGAACAAGTCAAACTTGTGACACACTTTGAATGACGGTCACAGATCGAACAAGTCAAACTTGTGACACACTTTGAATGACGGTCACAGATCGAACAAGTCAAACTTGTGACACACTTTGAATGACGGTCACAGATCGAACAAGTCAAACTTGTGACACACTTTGAATGACGGTCACAGATCGAACAAGTCAAACTTGTGACACACTTTGAATGACGGTCTCAGATCGAACAAGTCAAACTTGTGACACACTTTGAATGACGGTCACAGATCGAACAAGTCAAACTTGTGACACACTTTGAATGACGGTCACAGATCGAACAAGTCAAACTTGTGACACACTTTGAATGACGGTCACAGATCGAACAAGTCAAACTTGTGACACACTTTGAATGACGGTCTCAGATCGAACAAGTCAAACTTGTGACACACTTTGAATGACGGTCACAGATCGAAAAAGTCAAACTTGTGACACACTTTGAATGACGGTCACAGATCGAACAAGTCAAACTTGTGACACAATTTGAATGACGGTCTCAGATCGAACAAGTCAAACTTGTGACACACTTTGAATGACGGTCACAGATCGAACAAGTCAAACTTGTGACACACTTTGAATGACGGTCACAGATCGAACAAGTCAAACTTGTGACACACTTTGAATGACGGTCTCAGATCGAACAAGTCAAACTTGTGACACACTTTGAATGACGGTCACAGATCGAACAAGTCAAACTTGTGACACACTTTGAATGACGTTCACAGATCGAACAAGTCAAACTTGTGACACACTTTGAATGACGGTCTCAGATCGAACAAGTCAAACTTGTGACACACTTTGAATGACGGTCACAGATCGAACAAGTCAAACTTGTGACACACTTTGAATGACGGTCACAGATCGAACAAGTCAAACTTGTGACACACTTTGAATGACGGTCTCAGATCGAACAAGTCAAACTTGTGACACACTTTGAATGACGGTCACAGATCGAACAAGTCAAACTTGTGACACACTTTGAATGACGGTCTCAGATCGAACAAGTCAAACTTGTGACACACTTTGAATGACGGTCACAGATCGAACAAGTCAAACTTGTGACACACTTTGAATGACGGTCACAGATCGAACAAGTCAAACTTGTGACACACTTTGAATGACGGTCACAGATCGAACAAGTCAAACTTGTGACACACTTTGAATGACGGTCTCAGATCGAACAAGTCAAACTTGTGACACACTTTGAATGACGGTCACAGATCGAACAAGTCAAACTTGTGACACACTTTGAATGACGGTCACAGATCGAACAAGTCAAACTTGTGACACACTTTGAATGACGGTCACAGATCGAACAAGTCAAACTTGTGACACACTTTGAATGACGGTCACAGATCGAACAAGTCAAACTTGTGACACACTTTGAATGACGGTCTCAGATCGAACAAGTCAAACTTGTGACACACTTTGAATGACGGTCACAGATCGAAAAAGTCAAACTTGTGACACACTTTGAATGACGGTCACAGATCGAACAAGTCAAACTTGTGACACAATTTGAATGACGGTCTCAGATCGAACAAGTCAAACTTGTGACACACTTTGAATGACGGTCACAGATCGAACAAGTCAAACTTGTGACACACTTTGAATGACGGTCACAGATCGAACAAGTCAAACTTGTGACACACTTTGAATGACGGTCTCAGATCGAACAAGTCAAACTTGTGACACACTTTGAATGACGGTCACAGATCGAACAAGTCAACTTGTGACACACTTTGAATGACGGTCACAGATCGAACAAGTCAAACTTGTGACACACTTTGAATGACGGTCTCAGATCGAACAAGTCAAACTTGTGACACACTTTGAATGACGGTCACAGATCGAACAAGTCAAACTTGTGACACACTTTGAATGACGGTCACAGATCGAACAAGTCAAACTTGTGACACACTTTGAATGACGGTCACAGATCGAACAAGTCAAACTTGTGACACACTTTGAATGACGGTCACAGATCGAACAAGTCAAACTTGTGACACACTTTGAATGACGGTCTCAGATCGAACAAGTCAAACTTGTGACACACTTTGAATGACGGTCACAGATCGAACAAGTCAAACTTGTGACACACTTTGAATGACGGTCACAGATCGAACAAGTCAAACTTGTGACACACTTTGAATGACGGTCACAGATCGAACAAGTCAAACTTGTGACACACTTTGAATGACGGTCACAGATCGAACAAGTCAAACTTGTGACACACTTTGAATGACGGTCACAGATCGAACAAGTCAAACTTGTGACACACTTTGAATGACGGTCTCAGATCGAACAAGTCAAACTTGTGACACACTTTGAATGACGGTCACAGATCGAACAAGTCAAACTTGTGACACACTTTGAATGACGGTCACAGATCGAACAAGTCAAACTTGTGACACACTTTGAATGACGGTCACAGATCGAACAAGTCAAACTTGTGACACACTTTGAATGACGGTCACAGATCGAACAAGTCAAACTTGTGACACACTTTGAATGACGGTCACAGATCGAACAAGTCAAACTTGTGACACACTTTGACTGACGGTCTCAGATCGAACAAGTCAAACTTGTGACACACTTTGAATGACGGTCACAGATCGAACAAGTCAAACTTGTGACACACTTTGACTGACGGTCTCAGATCGAACAAGTCAAACTTGTGACACACTTTGAATGACGGTCACAGATCGAACAAGTCAAACTTGTGACACACTTTGAATGACGGTCACAGATCGAACAAGTCAAACTTGTGACACACTTTGACTGACGGTCACAGATCGAACAAGTCAAACTTGTGACACACTTTGAATGACGGTCACAGATCGAACAAGTCAAACTTGTGACACACTTTGACTGACGGTCACAGATCGAACAAGTCAAACTTGTGACACACTTTGACTGACGGTCTCAGATCGAACAAGTCAAACTTGTGACACACTTTGATGACGGTCACAGATCGAACAAGTCAAACTTGTGACACACTTTGAATGACGGTCACAGATCGAACAAGTCAAACTTGTGACACACTTTGACTGACGGTCACAGATCGAACAAGTCAAACTTGTGACACACTTTGACTGACGGTCACAGATCGAACAAGTCAAACTTGTGACACACTTTGAATGACGGTCACAGATCGAACAAGTCAAACTTGTGACACACTTTGAATGACGGTCACAGATCGAACAAGTCAAACTTGTGACACACTTTGAATGACGGTCTCAGATCGAACAAGTCAAACTTGTGACACACTTTGACTGACGGTCACAGATCGAACAAGTCAAACTTGTGACACACTTTGAATGACGGTCACAGATCGAACAAGTCAAACTTGTGACACACTTTGACTGACGGTCACAGATCGAACAAGTCAAACTTGTGACACACTTTGACTGACGGTCACAGATCGAACAAGTCAAACTTGTGACACACTTTGAATGACGGTCACAGATCGAACAAGTCAAACTTGTGACACACTTTGAATGACGGTCACAGATCGAACAAGTCAAACTTGTGACACACTTTGAATGACGGTCACAGATGGAACAAGTCAAACTTGTGACACACTTTGACTGACGGTCACAGATCGAACAAGTCAAACTTGTGACACACTTTGACTGACGGTCACAGATCGAACAAGTCAAACTTGTGACACACTTTGAATGACGGTCACAGATCGAACAAGTCAAACTTGTGACACACTTTGACTGACGGTCACAGATCGAACAAGTCAAACTTGTGACACACTTTGACTGACGGTCACAGATCGAACAAGTCAAACTTGTGACACACTTTGACTGACGGTCACAGATCGAACAAGTCAAACTTGTGACACACTTTGAATGACGGTCACAGATCGAACAAGTCAAACTTGTGACACACTTTGACTGACGGTCACAGATCGAACAAGTCAAACTTGTGACACACTTTGAATGACGGTCACAGATCGAACAAGTCAAACTTGTGACACACTTTGACTGACGGTCACAGATCGAACAAGTCAAACTTGTGACACACTTTGACTGACGGTCACAGATCGAACAAGTCAAACTTGTGACACACTTTAACTGACGGTCACAGATCGAACAAGTCAAACTTGTGACACACTTTGAATGACGGTCACAGATCGAACAAGTCAAACTTGTGACACACTTTGACTGACGGTCACAGATCGAACAAGTCAAACTTGTGACACACTTTGACTGACGGTCACAGATCGAACAAGTCAAACTTGTGACACACTTTGACTGACGGTCACAGATCGAACAAGTCAAACTTGTGACACACTTTGACTGACGGTCACAGATCGAACAAGTCAAACTTGTGACACACTTTGAATGACGGTCTCAGATCGAACAAGTCAAACTTGTGACACACTTTGAATGACGGTCACAGATCGAACAAGTCAAACTTGTGACACACTTTGACTGACGGTCACAGATCGAACAAGTCAAACTTGTGACACACTTTGACTGACGGTCACAGATCGAACAAGTCAAACTTGTGACACACTTTGAATGACGGTCACAGATCGAACAAGTCAAACTTGTGACACACTTTGACTGACGGTCACAGATCGAACAAGTCAAACTTGTGACACACTTTGACTGACGGTCACAGATCGAACAAGTCAAACTTGTGACACACTTTGACTGACGGTCACAGATCGAACAAGTCAAACTTGTGACACACTTTGAATGACGGTCACAGATCGAACAAGTCAAACTTGTGACACACTTTGACTGACGGTCACAGATCGAACAAGTCAAACTTGTGACACACTTTGAATGACGGTCACAGATCGAACAAGTCAAACTTGTGACACACTTTGACTGACGGTCACAGATCGAACAAGTCAAACTTGTGACACACTTTGACTGACGGTCACAGATCGAACAAGTCAAACTTGTGACACACTTTAACTGACGGTCACAGATCGAACAAGTCAAACTTGTGACACACTTTGAATGACGGTCACAGATCGAACAAGTCAAACTTGTGACACACTTTGACTGACGGTCACAGATCGAACAAGTCAAACTTGTGACACACTTTGACTGACGGTCACAGATCGAACAAGTCAAACTTGTGACACACTTTGACTGACGGTCACAGATCGAACAAGTCAAACTTGTGACACACTTTGACTGACGGTCACAGATCGAACAAGTCAAACTTGTGACACACTTTGAATGACGGTCTCAGATCGAACAAGTCAAACTTGTGACACACTTTGAATGACGGTCACAGATCGAACAAGTCAAACTTGTGACACACTTTGACTGACGGTCACAGATCGAACAAGTCAAACTTGTGACACACTTTGAATGACGGTCACAGATCGAACAAGTCAAACTTGTGACACACTTTGACTGACGGTCACAGATCGAACAAGTCAAACTTGTGACACACTTTGAATGACGGTCACAGATCGAACAAGTCAAACTTGTGACACACTTTGAATGACGGTCACAGATCGAACAAGTCAAACTTGTGACACACTTTGAATGACGGTCACAGATCGAACAAGTCAAACTTGTGACACACTTTGACTGACGGTCACAGATCTAACAAAAGAAAGAATCGTTGTCGTTGCCCTTGTCACCCACAGCCCACGTTGTCGAGCCGTGGCCACGGCAAGAAACAACACAAATCTTCGCTATAATTTTCTCTCGCACTTGAGGAGACCCAGCCATGTCTCTTATCTTCAGACAGAACGATCATAAAATGTAACAATATCTTTTCAAGCGTGACTACTTTTTCTTACACTAAGAACTGTTCTGCACTGTGTTTTATACCACGCACTCCTATGTCTCCGTTTCCAGCATGCATCTATTCGGAATTGCTTTCTTACATTTCCAAAAACGTTTCACTTTCACCACTTTGGAATTTCCATCAGCCAAACAAACTCTTCTCCTCATCTATTTCTGTTCACAAGGCTACAATTGCTCTCCGAGCATCTTTAAAAATAGCAAACATGTCTTGTTACACGGCTACATCACCATCACAAACATAAAACATGTCTTATTACACGCCTACATCACTGTCACAAACATAAAACATGTCTTGTTACACAACTATATCACTATCACAAACATAAAACATGTCTTGTTACACACCTACATCACTATCACAAACATAAAACATGTCTTGTTACACAGCTACATCATTATCACAAACATAAAACATGTCTTGTTAACACCTACATCATTATCACAAACATAAAACATGTCTTGTTACACGGCTACAACAGCACCACAAACATAAAACATGTCTTGTTACACAACTACATCACTATCACAAACATAAAACATGTCTTGTTACACAGCTACATCATTATCACAAACATAAAACATGTCTTTTTACACGGCTACAGCAGCTCACAAACATAAAACATGTCTTGTTACACAGCTACATCATTATCACAAACATAAAACATGTCTTGTTACACAGCTACATCATTATCACAAACATAAAACATGTCTTGTTACACAGCTACATCATTATCACAAACATAAAACATGTCTTGTTACACAGCTACATCATTATCACAAACATAAAACATGTCTTGTTACACAGCTACATCATTATCACAAACATAAAACATGTCTTGTTACACAGCTACATCATTATCACAAACATAAAAACATGTCTTGTTACACAGCTACATCATTATCACAAACATAAAACATGTCTTGTTACACAGCTACATCATTATCACAAACATAAAAACATGTCTTGTTACACAGCTACATCATTATCACAAACATAAACACATGTCTTGTTACACAGCTACATCACTATCACAAACATAAAACATGTCTTGTTATACGACTACAGCAGTATCACAAACATCAGATATATAGCAAGACACTGTTAGGGCTATTGAACGTGTCTTACAACAAGACTTATCCGAAGAATACTGCCGTGGTCGCCATGATTGTAGTTGTGTGTCTATAGTGACCCGAGATGTCCACGTCTAACACTGGAGCTCTATGCCCAATAACAAATGAGAGGGAGGGGAGAGCTGAAGACATTCTTCCAAAAACCAAGTTAAAGTCAAGTATGTCGAACGAGTTGTAGTCAAGTATGATTGGCGAGTTAAAGTCAAGTATGTCGAACGAGTTATAGTCAAGTATGATTGGCGAGTAAAGTCAAGTATGTCGAACGAGTTGTAGTCAGTATGATTGGCGAATTAAAGTCAAGTATGTCGAACGAGTTATAGTCAAGTATGATTGGCGAATTAAAGTCAAGTATGTCGAACGAGTTATAGTCAAGTATGATTGGCGAGTTAAAGTCAAGTATGTCGAACGAGTTGTAGTCAAGTATGATTGGCGAGTTAAAGTCAAGTATGTCGAACGAGTTATAGTCAAGTATGATTGGCGAGTTAAAGTCAAGTATGTCGAACGAGTTATAGTCAAGTATGATTGGCGAGTTAAAGTCAAGTATGTCGAACGAGTTATAGTCAAGTATGATTGGCGAATTAAAGTCAAGTATGTCGAACGAGTTATAGTCAAGTATGATTGGCGAGTTAAAGTCAAGTATGTCGAACGAGTTATAGTCAAGTATCATTGGCGAGTTAAAGTCAAGTATGACGGGCGAGTTAAAGTCAAGTATGACTGGCGAGTTAACGTCAAGTATGACTGGCGAGTTAACGTCTAGTATGACTGGCGAGTTAACGTCAAGTATGACTGGCGAGTTAACGTCAAGTATGACTGACGAGTTAACGTCAAGTATGACGGGCGAGTTAACGTCAAGTATGACTGGCGAGTTAATGTCAAGTATGACTGGCGAGTTAACGTAAAGTATGACTGGTGAGTTAACGTCAAATATGACTGGTGAGTTAACGTCAAGTATGACTGGCGAGTTAACGTCAAGTATGACTGGCGAGTTAACGTCAAGTATGACTGGCGAGTTAACGTCAAGTATGACTGGCGAGTTAAAGTCGAGTATGACTGGCGAGTTAACGTCAAGTATGACTGGCGAGTTAACGTCAAGTATGACTGGCGAGTTAACGTCAAGTATGACGGGCGAGTTAACGTCAAGTATGACTGGCGAGTTAAAGTCAAGTATGACGGGCGATTTAAAGTCAAGTATGACGGGAGATGTAGTATTGCGAGAATCGTTCGACTTTCATTGTTTATTCATGGTTATTAGAGTTGACGTCACATCACCACAGGTGCTCGCTCAATCGCTGTCAGCAGATGATGAGTTTGTGTACACAGATGGTCGCTGTCTGACAGTGGTATCCAATTGTGAACATATAGTTATAGGTCATGTATTTGTTGCCATTTGATTACACATAAGATAACATAAATACAGATGTTGTTTGTCGAAAAAAACTCAAAAACAGGTGTCACCTTGTCAAAAATAGATCATCCAATCGGAGAGCATCCGTCTTAGACAGTTCATGATGATCTTACATTGGTAGGGAACATGATAATCTTACATTGGTAGGGAACAGAGTTTCTGAAGATTTTGAAAGATAGACATTTGTTTGATTGTGTTCAGTTGTAAGTAAAAGTAGCGAACTACTGCCAACATGATCTCATTTAGCGACTGGAAAGAGCTATCAGCATCAGTTTGTTGTGTCCTATATTTTGCTTAAAATGCCCCATAATTGTGATTTATAAGAGCATAATATGTTAAATGCGGTACTCACAACTTTATAGACATTTGGTTAGGGAAGGCCCCGGTATCACTGCAAACGAATTACAATCCATAATTGCTCAACCGCCCGTGCCAGCGTAATCATCCGAATTAATATCTCATCTCCCAAACAAAGAAAGTTAACTGTAGTCCCCATCGAAGCAGTCTCAGCACACGCCAAAAGACATAAGGCGAAACCGCGCAGAAAGTGGACACAGCCATCTGTTCCCTGTCATACAATATCATCACTCATCGTAAACAATTGGAATATCGAAACATGATCAAAACGGATGAAACACACAGCTCACGTCTCATAGCTAATTTGTCTGCGCTTTCGTTCCCGTGTATATTACAGTGTGAGGTTATCCACTGAATGACTACTCTCTGGAAGTTATTGCATAGTTGTCCAGGGTTGTTCTCAAGTCATCTAGTTCATTGTTCTTGAGCTTTTTAGAGCTGATAGCACTGACAGTGCATCAGTCAGAATCACCAATTTATTGTGCATGTTATTTTGTGTTGAATAGCCAGTCTTGAAGCATCTCTGAGGGCCTCAGTTTCTGCTTTAAACTTGTTTGAGAATTCCCAGTAGCTATTGACTTGGTGATCTCGTCCTGGTTATTCAGCGTCAAGAACACACCACCCCCTCCATTTCTGGTGGCATTTGTAGCAGAGCCATCTGTGTATATGTGGGACCAAGAGTCCTGTGGGTAGGTATCGTGTATGTGTTTTTCTGCTACGTGTTTACTTTATGTGTCTGATTGGGTGCCTTTTTTCATGATTCCTGTGAGATTTTCCTTAAGTTCTGGTATTTTATGTTTCCCATGAGGAGACATATCAGATGGGCCCAAGGGTTTCGATATTGTTTGGGAAATTACTGGGTCTCCAGTAGTTAGTTCATTGGCGATTGCAGCGAAGCTGCTCATCTTTAGTCGTACAATTCCGAAGCAATACTTTAGTGACGCGTCTGTCATCTAAGGGTTGTAAACCTGTTACTGTTTCTAGAGTCTCGATAGGTGTAGATTTCATAGCACCAGTGATGATACGGGCAGCTTGGTTCTGTGTTCTGTTAATTTTGCTAAGGTGTGATTTGGAAGCCATAGCCCAGGCTGTGACTCCATACTCTAGAACTGGTCTGACTCTTGCTACGTATAGTCTTTTCAAAATATTACTGTCTGCACCCCAGTCCGTTCCTGCCAATTTCTTCATAATATCAGTTCGTTTTATGGGTTTTTTTCTTGCTCTGTCTTTCTGATTTTTCCAAGTCATCTTCTGCGATTCATGGTGACGCCAAGATATGTTGGGTTTTGGTCAATAGGGAGTGTATGGTCTTTTATCTTCAAGTTTGCAGAGAGTGTGTTTCTTGAAAATTGTATATGTAGTTTTTTTTTCCGTTAATTGGTAAGAACCAGGTGTTCGTCCATTTTACAAGTTCACCTAGGGCATCTTGCATCTTGGATCCAGCTATCGACATACTTTCCTCGCGAGCCCATAACGCCAGATCATCCGCGTATATTGCTGAGTGTATTCTGGGTGGAATGTCCATTACAATGTCATTTATGAAAATTAAAAAGAGTGTTGGGGACAAGACTCCGGCCTGTGGGACACATTGTTCGATAGAGACCTTCTTACTTAGTTGACCTTGTACTTGTACTCTGGTCGTTCTATCCTGAAGGTATTGAGAGACCCACTTGAATAAACGATTCTTTATGCCAAAACTAAAAAGCTTGTTCTTTAAACCCTCTCGCCATACCCTATCAAAAGCCTTCTCCATGTCGATCCACACTGCCAGTGTGTGTATCTTTTCTTGTAGATCATCCTCTATTTCCTGTGCGATGTAGGTGACCAGGTCCTCAGTTGATCTGTGCTGACGGAAGCCACTTTGTTGTCGTACGATTTGTTGTTTTGTCACAATGCCACATAAGTCTTCTGTTAACCAGCCTTTCCATGAGTTTACTCAGGCAGCTCAGTAGACTAATTGGTCTGTAGCTACTTGGGTCTGTAGCTACTTGGGTCTAGTGGGTCTTTTCCACGCTAGAGGATGGGCACCTCTTTTCCATCATTCTTGTCTTTGTCAAATATAAAACGGTACGAAGCAGCTCAACTAAAAGATAAACTTTTCTTTTCTTTGTCTCTTGTTCTTCTTGGGCTCATTTCCTTTTTTCTCTTTGTTTCTCGTTTCATAGCTTTTATTTTGTGTGATCTCTCTCTCTCTGTGTATCTGCCTTTCTCTCTGTCCGTCTATCTCTTCCATGCGCATGTTATCTCTCACACACCGGCAGTGATCTCATTCACACCGGCCGTGATATCACACACACCGGCCGTGACCTCACACACGCCGCCGTGATCTCACACACACCAGCCGTGATCTCACACGCACCAGCCGTGATCCCATACACACCAGCCGTGATCCCATACACACCAGCCGTGGTCTCACACACACCGGCCGTAATCTCACACACACCAGCCGTAATCTCACACACACCAGCCGTGATCTCACACACACCAGCCGTGATCTCACACACACCAGCCGTGATCTCACACACACCAGACGTGATCCCACACACACCAGCCGTGATCTCACGCACAAGATTGCAACATTAGTAGTGCTTCAGCATGGTTAGCTGCTCTAAAGGTCGCGCTCTGGATAGGAAGGACGCGGGTTCAAATCCCACTAAAGGAGGTGAGATTTTTGTCAAAAATTGAACCCTAGGTTTCTTCGTGGCATTACCTCCCCCTGCTGTCTGGTTAATGAGATCTTATGTCTTGTATAGCGAAGGGGGACAAATCGTTTGCATTCGCGCACGTTAAAGAACCTTTGGCAACTGGAAATAGTTGGCCAAAAAATGCCTGCTGTCCGGGAACAATCGTCAGCAAAATATATAAAACACATACCAGTGGGTCCAGTGTCCGTGGGTCAGCTATCTTCTTGGAGTGTCGTGGGTCTGAGGTCTTCTTGGAGTGTCGTGGGTCTGATGTCTTCTTGGAGTGTCGTGGGTCTGAGGTCTTCTTGGAGTGTCGTGGGTCTGAGCTATTCTTGGAGTGTCGTGGGTCAGATGTCTTCTTGGAGTGTCGTGGGTCTGAGGTCTTCTTGGAGTGTCGTGGGTCTGAGCTATTCTTGGAGTGTCGTGGGTCAGATGTCTTCTTGCAGTGTCGTGGGTCAGATGTCTTCTTGGAGTGTCGTGGGTCTGATGTCTTCTTGGAGTGTCGTGGGTCAGATGTCTTCTTGGAGTGTCGTGGGTCTGAGGTCTTCTTGGAGTGTCGTGGGTCTGAGGTATTCTTGGAGTGTCGTGGGTCAGATGTCTTCTTGGAGTGTCGTGGGTCAGATGTCTTCTTGGAGTGTCGTGGGTCAGATGTCTTCTTGGAGTGCCGTGGGTCAGATGTCTTCTTGGAGTGTCGTGGGTCAGATGTCTTCTTGGAGTCTCGTGGGTCAGATGTCTTCTTGGAGTGTCGTGGGTCAGATGTCCTTTCGGAGTGTCGTGGTCAGATGTCTTCTTGGAGTGTCGGGGGTCAGATGTCTTCTTGGAGTGTCGTGGGTCAGATGTCTTCTTGGAGTGTCGTGGGTCAGATGTCTTCTTGGAGTGTCGTGGGTCAGCTGTCTTCTTGGAGTGTCGTGTGTCAGATGTCTTCTTGGAGTGTCGGGGTCAGATGTCTTCTTGGAGTGTCGGGGGTCAGATGTCTTCTTGGAGTGTCGTGGGTCAGATGTCTTCTTGGAGTGTCGTGGGTCAGATGTCTTCTTGGAGTGTCGTGGGTCAGCTGACTTCTTGGAGTGTCGTGGGTCTGAGATCTTCTTGGAGTTTCTCCATTGTTCGAGTAGAAAATCTCAGCAGCCATGGATTTGTTTGAAGAGCGGTGATGGTGATCCTAACATAACCTAAAACTGAGTCTCTGGGCTTTTATATAACTTGGCTTTCATAAAACTTGGCTTTCATAAAACTTGGCTTTCATAAAACTTGGCTTTCATATAGCTTGGTTTTTTTTTATATAACTTGGCTTTCATATAACTTGGTTTTCATATAACTTGGTTTTCATATACCTGGCTTTCATATAACTTAGCTTTCATATAACATGGCTTTCATATAACTTGGTTTTCATATACCTTTGCTTTCATATATGAAAATATATACTATATATATACAGGTATATGAATTAGCTTTCATGTAACTTCGCTTTCATATAACTTGGCTTTCATATAACTCGGCTTTCATACTCAATAGCAGAATTATGATTTCGGTTCATCTTTCAGGGCTGAGTGCTTCTAAGTGTCCGACCCGGTTATTCTTACAGGAGCAGGTTTGTACGAACAGCTTAGTACAACTTAAGTGTCGTTACTACTTTTGTATGATGCAAGTAAAGGTTGAACAGATCACGCCTCGCCACAAAGTAGACAAACCCCCGAAAGACAAATTATCTCCTTTCAGTCATTTTCTTATTTTGTTCTTAAATTGTCCGTGTATGAATCGATGGCACTTTGTAAATGTTGCTTTTCATGAGGTTCCTTGCTTTTTGCGATTGATTTTAGTGACAGTGTTTTTTTTTTATAGTTGTCTAGTTAAATGTTTTAAAATAGTGATTGTTGAAATGTATTTATTGTTGTGCTGTTCATGGGAATGTTGTTGTTAGCGCAATGATATCAGCTTCGAAAGTGAGAAGGCAAAGAATGGGTTATAAGAATTACTTTGTAATTGGAGGAGTTGGAGAGGATCAGGGGATAGTTATAACTTTGGACAAGAAACTGGATGTTCATATTCTGTTGAAGAAAGGGTGGTAAGTCAAGTCATTGAACTGATCTGTCACGAGTTTCTGCATGTAAAACATCCAATGTCTCATACCATCATTAACCAAAATCATGTCTTCTGTAAAAGAAAGGGTGGTAAGTCAATTCATTGAACTGATCTGTCACGAGTGTCTGCATGTTTTGTACATCCAATGTCTCATACCATCTTAACTAAGATCATCTTCTGTTGAATAAAGGTGGTGAATCAAGTCATTGAACTGACTCTGTCACGAGTGTCTGGATGTTAGGGATAGCCAATGTCTCATACCATCTTAACCAAGATCATATTCTGTTGAAGAAAGGGTGGTAAGTCAAGTCATTGAACTGATCTGTCACGAGTGTCTGCATGTTAGGTACATCCAATGTCTCATACCATCTTAACCAAGATCATCTTCTGTTGAAGAAAGGGTGGTAAGTCAAGTCATTGAACTGATCTGTCACGAGTGTCTGCATGTTAGGTCCATCCAATGTCTCATGCCATCTTAACTAAGATCATCTTCTGTTGAATAAAGGGTGGTGAATCAAGTCATTGAACTGATCTGTCACGAGTGTCTGCATGTTAGGTCCAGCCAATGTCTCTTGCCATCTTAACTAAGATTTCATCAGCAGAAGCAGCGCATATTCAAGCCATATTTGTCTTTGGTTTTACTTCTTATTTCTTTCCTCGTCTGCCTTTCAGCGACAAGAGGAGAAATAGTTTGCGGTATTTTCCTGTTTTGATGGCCCCTCCTTCTGTTATGTTTCCTACTGTTTCCAATATTCCATTCAATCAATATTTTCATGGTCGGCCCTTGGGTCTGGTGTTCTCACAGCGTTTAATGAAGGCTTTTTGTGCAGTGTGTTGATCTTTCTGTATTATCACGTGGCCGTACCAATTTATCTGTTGTTTCTTTATGTATTCAGTGCGGGAATTATTCCAATTATTTTTTTTTATTAGTTCTTTGCTGATCTTATAACTAGGGTCTAACGTGATAAAACCTCTATTCTTGTCTCATCTTTGTACTTTGATCATTAAACGCTACAGACTTAATATTCTTATATCATCTTTGTATTTTACTCGTTAACGGTGATATTTATAAATATATTTCATCTTTGTACTTATCCCATTAAACGCCACAGACTCATATTCTTGTCTCATGTTTGTTTGCGTTGACGCTGAAAGGCAGAAGATAAAGAAGATCTTTGTATGCTTATCATCAAATGTGATTAGACCTACAATACCTTTTTTTTATTTTCCACGTCTCATTTCTGCGTACTTTTTTTGTATAAAGTGAAATGAGATCACAAGATCTAAACTGTTGTTGCTCCTGCGATCAGTCTCCCCGCTGCACTGTTTATACTTTCTTAATATTCTCACTTATCTACCATCCCCCATTTAAGAAAGCCCTCTATCCCGCCTCAGTCCCCGTTACAATCAAATGTCTCCGTTGAGCACCCACGAGCACCCACCCCATTGGGCTTCAGAGAATTACGAGACTTTCCTATCAGGGGCTTTGATTCCCCTCGGCCATGTTTATAGTGGGTGTGTTTGCTGGATCCCAGGGTAATGTAAAAGTAATCGGCAAAACTGGAGGTTCTGCCACAAAAATCTTGTCGATAACCAAACAGATAAGGGCGGGCTTTGGACGGCCAAGAGAGAACACGCGATAAGATAGCGAGTTTGGGGTTCAAATTCGTCTTTCTGGGACGGTAAACTAGTGTATCAAAAAATAAATAAATAACAAGTAAAATAAAAACATGCGCAGGATTCTTGAAATCAAAGAACTAGATGAACTGAATATGTTGTATTTTAATATTTAGTCAAGCAATCCAAGAATTAGATAACTGAATATGTTGTATTTTAATATTTAGTCAAGCAATCCAAGAATTAGATGAACTGAATATGTTGTATTTTAATATTTAGTCAAGCAATCCAAGAATTAGATAACTGCATATGTTGTATTTTAATATTTAGTCAAGCAATCCAAGAATTAGATAACTGCATATGTTGTATTTTAATATTTAGTCAAGCAATCCAAGAATTAGATAACTGCATATGTTGTATTTTAATATTTAGTCAAGCAATCCAAGAACTACATGAACTGAATATGTTGTATTTTAATATTTAGTCAAGCAATTGAAGAATTAGATGAACTGAATATGTTGTATTTTAATATTTAATTAAACCATCATATGCTTCAGTCTACGAATACTCTAGAATACTTTAGTCATCGGGCGAACGCAAGCAAGCAAACCTTCATATAAGGTTTCTTTTGTCTATCTTCATTCTCTGTTGCCTCTTTCGCTCTGCTGTTGTAAGATTTATACAACTTCGCTTATTATCTAAATCGTGGTTTCCAGGTCTGCCAACGAACCGAAGAAATGACTTCAGCTGTCCCGAAGTTGAGATAATTATGTGAATATATGAGTATGTTCATGATCATAGTGAGCCACCAGTTGTATGTGCATGCTGCAAGCTCATTGTTTTAGTCATCATCATCATCATCATCATCATCATCATCAAGTGCCGTCTCCGTATCGAAGGTACCATTGAGCACCATTCCACTCTGTCTCTTGCTTGTTATAGGCTTACTTGTCCATCTTTTGACGTTACTCGTCCACTTTAGTTTTGGTCTGCCTCTTTCTCGCTTGCCTTGTATTTTCCCTTCCAAGATTACTTTTAGTAGGCCGTTGTGTCTTTTAACATGCCCCCAAAATCTCATTTGTCCTGAATGAATTGTGTTTAGTAGTTCTCTTTTAATTTTTAGTTGTTTTAAGACTTCATCATTTGTTTTCTTTTCTTTCCATCCAATTCCTCCTATTATTCCATAAATCCACATTTCAAAGGCTTTAAGTTTCTGTTCTGATTTCTTGTCTCATGTCCATGTTTCTGAACCATACATGAATGTTGAGAAGATATAACATTTTGCTATTCTTAGTTTTAGCCCTGGTGTATTTAGCCCTGTTATATTTTAATGCCATGAAAAATATACTAACAACAAAACAAATAACAGCTGGGCTGAAATTAAGACTAGCAAAATGTTACATCTTCTCAATATTCCTGTATGGTGCAGAAACATGGACATTATACAAGAAAACAGAACAGAAAATTGAAGCCTATGAAATATCAATTATAGAAGAATAGGTAGAAATAGATGGAAAGAAAAGAAAACAAACGATGACGTTTAAAAACAAGTAATAATAAAAAGAGAACTACTAAACACAATTAGAATAAGACAAAAGAAATTTTTGGGTCATGTTAAAAGACACAACAGCCTAATAAAAGTAATATTGGAAGGGAAAATACAAGGTAAAAGAGGCAGAGGCAAACCAAGACTAACATGGACGAGTAACATCAAAAGATGGACAAGTCAATCTATGACAACCTGCACCATCAAAGCAAGAAACAGAGTGGAAAGGCGATCCATGGTAGCCAACCTTCGTTGCGGAGACGGCACCCGATGATGATGATGATAGATTGAACAAGCTTGGTGATAGGATACATCCTTGTCTTACTCCTCTTTTTATATCAATGGGTGTAGAGTTCTCTTTGTTATATTTTAATATTGCTGTTTGCTCCCAGTATAGATTACGTTATAATCGTAATGTCTGTGACATATAGATATTTATCTTTTATACAATCTATAAGTAATTTATGGTGTATTCTATGGAAATCTTTGGTGTAGTCTATGAAGCAGGTATAAATTTGGTGTTTTTTTTTTTTTTTACTTCTGTGCACTTTCCGATTAATGTCTTCATGCAGAATATAGTTTCTTTTGTCCCACTGTTTTTCCTAAATCCAAATTGTTGTTCTTCTCATTTCTTGTTGGTTTTATTCTCAATCTTTTCTTGTAAACCTTTTAGCAAGATTTTTGTTACATGGCTCATTAGGCTTATTGTTCTTAAACCACTACATTCAACTGCACCATTCCTTTTATGGAATGCAATGAAAGTTGATGTTTTTAGTTCATTTGTTTTGTATCATGTATGGTATATGTCGTTGCAAATGTTTGTTATCAGTTCAATGCCAAAATCTTCTAGTTCCTTTATCATCTCTATCTGTATGTTGTCAGGCCTATCTTTTTCATTGTTTGTATAGTATTTTTCACTTCAGATTTTAAGATTTTATAGCCTGACATTTTATAGCCTGACATTTTATAGCCTGACATTTTATAGCCTGACATTTTATAGCCTGACATTTTATAGCCTGACATTTTATGTTATAGTGTTGTGATGTTCTTTGTTCTTTATCTCGTATAGTGGCTAGTACTTCAATGATCACAGCACATCACAACACTGAGGTAACATGTAACAGATAAGATCATGACAGAGTCGTTTTCTTTAATATATAATGATAATCACATTTATTGGATTTTCTGCTGGCACACATGATCTATAGTCTTGGATGCGACGTTTAATTGATGTCACACAATTTGTTATAATTTATCTACTTACGACATGTAAGATGAACACACAATTCTTGAATTAATCTTTCACTGTCTTTCAAAGTTACTTCACACCTATAATTATAACTTGTTGATTCTTAACTGACTTGGCTAACTCAAGGCTCCTACTCTTAACTTTCTCACTGTTCTGACTCTAACTGTTTCTAAACTGCTTAACTGCTTCTTGTCTAAATGTTTCTACTCTGTCCTAACTTAATTGACTTAGTCTACATTCTACTTTCTCTTCTAAAAATCTCTGGCTTAACTTCTTTGTCCTAACTCCTTGTTCTTCCTGTTAAACTGTTGTGCATGACCTTAAATACTCACAACAACTCTCTCTACCTGAGGCTCAGCAGCCAATCAGCTGCTGCCGAGTGCCCCTGCGACCCTTACGATCACAAGTGTTGGCCACTCTACATTTACGTGTCCAGTGTCCACCATCTGTGACTCACCTGAACCTTCCCAAATTTGGACAAAGCATCCTGTTTCCCCGAAATCTCTACGCCCTATTTGGGATAATATTACCTCATGACACTGACCTCTCCTGGTAGCTAATTACCTGGCAGAGTAACACCATGAGTTTAGTGCATGGTATCATGTGATGGTCATTTACAATAACAACTACTAGTTGTTGTGAACATGATGGACACTCGTGGAGATCTGACAATAACACCACGAGGTCGTTGCATGTAACTAAACTTTTCCATGTAGTGAGACATTGTGTCGTTCCACTATTCTGGACCTCTCCTTCGGTGCGTCACTACCCACCCTCTACAACTGGTGAGTGGGGATCATGTAACCTCCCATCGCTTTGTCCAATACTCTGAACCTCACTCCTTCCTCCTGGTTACTACCCTTCTCCTATAACCTCTACTGTAACTAAACTTCTGACTCACTAGTTATATGCTGGTCGCCACTATATGATACTGCTATCGTCTATTTGAGAAGCGGTAGCTTCCACCAGCTTCACTGTTACATTATCTCCCCCTAATGTCCAGATTTACATACGTAGTATTAAATTTTGTAACATCATAATAAAAATAGTAACAGTATACATATATACATCTTTGAATTCTATGGTCTACTAACTGATAACATGCAATAGCAGATTCTAAGTCATGTGAGTAAAATGTTTCTCTAAATAATTGTCACAATATAACATTCATTCTTTAATAATACATAAGCATCAACACAATCTAGGAGACAATAAGGTACTGAGCAATAAAAATTATTTGTAAAAAAAAAAATGTAACATTTCCAAGGGACTTAATTTTCAAAATATGTCCAGTTGTGTCCCCTGATAATAAAAAATTCAAGTCTTCTTGAGCATTCTAACTACTTCTGATGACTGATTGCCAGCTTCTTGAGGAGAGCTACATTACAGGCATCAGCAGAACCTCTGTCGACTGGCATCTGTGATCCCAGTATCAGAATCTAAGAATAAACTCATAGAAAAAAACAAACCATTTACAACATTCATTATCATGCATCATTATTACGAGTCTTTATGCTTTAGAACATATCCGCTCAATTGACATAGAACATATACTGACAAAACTTAGACAATGCACATATCTCCGGAGATCACAATCACAACACGATCACCAACCACACTTAGCTTGAGCAATAATATATCAATATACATACATATATATCTTCAGACTTATCTATTTACAACATACCCTCTTTGAGCCTCATTTTAAAACTCAATTTCTTCATGATACTCTCTTTTAGTATCTCCTCTCTACTCTCAATATCAGAATTATCTGGATACAGTCCACTTGACAGCATCTGCTAGTCATTAATTTGACTCAGAATAATCTGCGATTAATCCATTAATCTCTTGTATTCACACAGGACTACTATTTAGTCTCAATAAATTCTGGAACTCTCTCTCAAGTTCCATCTTTGTCTATTCCTCATAATGCTCTATTTCTGTGTATGTATCTTCATATCTGTACAAACTTTGTCATTCGACAACAGAATATATATATCGCATCAACCTCTCAGGTTCTCATTACTTCTTCATCTCACTATCTTATATAGCTTCTCTTTTCATGTAACTTTTCTATGAGTTATCACTCAGTTACATGATTAATTTCACCACTTAGAATTCTCCTTGAGGTTCTCTCAATAATTCTCTCATTTCTCTGACTTCTTGTAAGTCTCCTATAATTCCCTCATGTAACCTTTCTATGAGTTATCACTCGGTACATGTTTCACATGAGTCTCTTCCAGACTCCTTTTCTGATGATACTTCTCCTAGTATCACCTTTATCACCTAATTTCCTTTTAGGTCTCACTCAACACAGGTTATCACTTTGTCTTTTCTCATTACCTATTATTGGTCAGTTGTTCCTTGGATTACCATCCAACTTCGCCAGTTTAAGAACTCTGACCAACTCGCAGCTAGTTACCATATGTTCCACATTGGTAACTCTTTTAACTCCTAGTTCATCTGAGGTAATCTCTCTATTTCCTCAGGTCTCTCGTCTTCTATATTCTCTTGACACTACTTCTCATATCTCTAGACATTCTCTATAAATCATCTCTTGTTTGTCAATTCTGAGTTCTCTTAACTCTAGGTACGCTAAGACTTCTGCGTCTGTAAATAGCGTCCTCTCAACTCGACTCAAGCCTTAATTAAGCCAATGTAAACATGGTTATCACCATTTTTTATTCGTTACTTCGGGTGACTCACTCCCCAAGTGGTCACCTATACGGCTTAACTAAATTCTGGCTTCTCATTAGTGAGTCATCACAGGTAAACCTTGGGAATCCCTTACCCTTGTTTACATTCTCGTCTATCGACTCTCGTATCTCTTATACGATCATAACTTTAGGAACCTTATTGTCCCTCTATTGACATCTTCATACTTATAGTCTTTATAATTCATCTCCTGTCTACATAGTAAATATTAATATCTCTTATTACAGCATAAGACCCGTTTAGTCTCGTTCAAGCTCCATCTATAATTCTAATTTCTCTTCATACACTCTTCTAATTTCCATGATCAGCTTACTACCAATCTTGCTTCTTCTTCTTTTTCTTCTTCTTTGCTGTCCATTTAGGGGGTGTCTTCTGTCCTGTCATATACCCTTCTGAGCCTTCCGCTATCCTTACCTTACCGTTCTCGATCGTTGTCCCCCAATACTCTCTATGGATTTTTCCATTGTCATCATAATCCACTGTGCACTGGTCTGGATACAGTGGATGCAGATAACGTGGTCTCTTGTCTAACTCATCTGTATCGGACGGCCACTCCTCCACGTCTAAGCTTGATGGTTTCTTCCAGGTTTTCACTGACTTTTGTCTCTCTGGATGGACTTTTATCCTATGTTTGTCACCTTCAGTATCTGTTGTCTTTGAAATTCTTTCTTGTAGTTCTAATTTATCTTGCCTTAAGGATCCTGCCTCTCTCTTCAAATCATGTATCACATAGTGTAGTATTGATTTTTCATCTTCATGAGTTGATATTAGTTCCTTCAGGCTATCAACTGTCTCTGTCAACTCTACAATCTTTTTATTATTTTTCTCATTAGTTTGCCTTAGTATCCTAATCTCATGATCTTGTTTTATTAATTTCTCATTTAATTCTTCTATTATTTTGTTACTCTCTTTATTCTTCTCAATCCATTTAGTTTCATTTTCTTGCCATGTGTCACTGTCACTACCTACACAGGCATCTATATAAGTCTTTAAAACTGTAGTCTCTACTTCAGTCTGTGTACTCTTTGTCTCTTGTTCAGTGTCTGTATTTCTAATAATCTCTTCTCTAATAATTCTATTTGTTTTTAAACTATATAGTCTATAGTCTGGTTTAGCGTATGTTATTGGATTAGTATATGTATGTTTTTGTAATGGCCTATAAACCTTGACTGTTATTCTTCTATTGTTTATCGTGTGCTCACTATTTAAAATCTTATTAACAATGTTACTGTCTCTGTACGGTATTATAGCTCTGTTTGTCTCTTCTTCAGGCCTATCAATTAATTTCACAAATATTATTTCTCCATACGTATTAAAATAATTTCTAATGTGCCTTTCATCAAGGTTTTTCTCTAAATTTGTTATTAATATCTTACAGCTATTAGTAGTTAGAATTTGTTTACAGTCCATGTCTCTTTAATATCTATATAATCAACTATTAGATGAATACTACTACATGCGAAGGACCCTTCAACTGTTGAAAGAACAAAACAAATACAATTTATTATAGGTTTTAAAATATAATAAGACTATAACATATCAGCACTTTATGAACACCTCAGTTCCTGAAATAAATAGAAATTTATTATTATTTAATTTCCCTGTGAAATAAAACAATGTAGTATATTATAGAAATTATTATTATTTAATTTCCCTGTGGAATAAAAACAGTTTAACCTTGTAGTATAGTATCAGTAATCAATATATATTAAATTATAATTTTATGTAGCCTTCATTCAATATATAAATATACCTATTTTGAAAAAATACAACCAGCATATGAGCATAGAGTTAAAAAAATGGTTACAGAACAATATAAAATATGGTATGTCACCTTAATAATAATAATTTTAAAATAATAATTATTTAACCAAACTTAACTACATAATAACAGAACACTATTTTAAAAACTGTCAACCAGCTGTTTAAAAAAACTTGTTTACAATATTCGCTGGTATATTAATTAATAATACTTTCTAAAAATCATTAATTAATTAATTACTTAACAAACTACTTAATAAATAAATTAATTACTAATTACTTAATAAATAAATTATTGTTTCTCAGCTGTTGATGATCGGTTTCTTCCTTCTGGTCTTCTAATGGTCTAATGTCTAATGTTAATTTATCAACACTCGCGAATGGCCATTGTAATATCGTAACACTTTACTAACACTGTTACTTGTTATTTGACTTGTTTCTCTAAATAAAAACTACACCACTTGAAATTATTAATTATCAATCACAATTTCTCAATCAAATGACACATGAACTCATTACTCAACTTCAACACGTGGGAAAATTGCAATTGTGTCGGGAGTTATCTGACGATGACGATTTTCTGTTGAGAGTTATGCCTCTTCCTGACTAACTTTCAAAATAAACAAACTGTGATGGGTCACAGGTCAAAGGTCGGGATCATTGAATGAAATGAAACTTGAAACGATGATTTGTTGCAAACTTGACGCTATGACTGGATACCAACAAAACAGGTAATATTGATTGACAATTTGACAATCTCTTGGCTGGTCAGATTTAATGCTGACTAAAAATTTTAGTGCCTCTCTTGTCTTGACACAGGTAAATTTCAGACTTGTAACAGCATAATTTGACTTTTTGACCCTTGCGGACTTCTCCATGCACAACTGGACAGACACAGGTAAATTTGTTGACGTATAAACTCTTGACCTCAGCGGCGGTACACGGTGATTTCCAGGTTGAAAACGGTGTCGTATCTTGTTCCTCCGTTAAATTTTTTGTTGTCACTCTTCTTTGATTTCTCTCCGCGACAACTCAGGATTCGTTCTGCGTCACTGGACCAAATCTTTTATTAGATGTTATAGTGTTGTGATGTTCTTTGTTCTTTATCTCGTATAGTGGCTAGTACTTCAATGATCACAGCACATCACAACACTGAGGTAACATGTAACAGATAAGATCATGACAGAGTCGTTTTCTTTAATATATAATGATAATCACATTTATTGGATTTTCTGCTGGCACACATGATCTATAGTCTTGGATGCGACGTTTAATTGATGTCACACAATTTGTTATAATTTATCTACTTACGACATGTAAGATGAACACACAATTCTTGAATTAATCTTTCACTGTCTTTCAAAGTTACTTCACACCTATAATTATAACTTGTTGATTCTTAACTGACTTGGCTAACTCAAGGCTCCTACTCTTAACTTTCTCACTGTTCTGACTCTAACTGTTTCTAAACTGCTTAACTGCTTCTTGTCTAAATGTTTCTACTCTGTCCTAACTTAATTGACTTAGTCTACATTCTACTTTCTCTTCTAAAAATCTCTGGCTTAACTTCTTTGTCCTAACTCCTTGTTCTTCCTGTTAAACTGTTGTGCATGACCTTAAATACTCACAACAACTCTCTCTACCTGAGGCTCAGCAGCCAATCAGCTGCTGCCGAGTGCCCCTGCGACCCTTACGATCACAAGTGTTGGCCACTCTACATTTACGTGTCCAGTGTCCACCATCTGTGACTCACCTGAACCTTCCCAAATTTGGACAAAGCATCCTGTTTCCCCGAAATCTCTACGCCCTATTTGGGATAATATTACCTCATGACACTGACCTCTCCTGGTAGCTAATTACCTGGCAGAGTAACACCATGAGTTTAGTGCATGGTATCATGTGATGGTCATTTACAATAACAACTACTAGTTGTTGTGAACATGATGGACACTCGTGGAGATCTGACAATAACACCACGAGGTCGTTGCATGTAACTAAACTTTTCCATGTAGTGAGACATTGTGTCGTTCCACTATTCTGGACCTCTCCTTCGGTGCGTCACTACCCACCCTCTACAACTGGTGAGTGGGGATCATGTAACCTCCCATCGCTTTGTCCAATACTCTGAACCTCACTCCTTCCTCCTGGTTACTACCCTTCTCCTATAACCTCTACTGTAACTAAACTTCTGACTCACTAGTTATATGCTGGTCGCCACTATATGATACTGCTATCGTCTATTTGAGAAGCGGTAGCTTCCACCAGCTTCACTGTTACATTTATAGCCTGACATTTTATAGTTGGTTTCTTTTCCCTTTAGTCATGAAATAATTATGTTATATATTCCTGCCATCTATTCCTGCCATCTATTCCTGCCATCTATTCCTGCCATCTATTCCTGCCATCTATTCCTGCCATCTATTCTTGCCATCTATTCCTGCCATCTATTCCTGCCATCTATTCCTGCCATCTATTCCTGCCATCTATTCCTGCCATCTATTCCTGCCATCTATTCCTGCCATCTATTCCTGCCATCTATTCCTGCCATCTATTCCTGCCATCTATTCATTATATCTTTATTATCTGTTAACATTTTTCCTTTTTTGTTTGCAATACATCCACTTTCTGTAGTGTTTTTTTTTACTTTTACATGTCATTCTCTTCATTTCTGCGTGCATCATGCTTAAATCTTGTTTCTTTTCCATAGTTTCGGTTTGTAGACATCTTTGTCAGTCTTATTTTGACTTATTACATACTTTGCCTATTTCATTATCTATTGTGCTGTATTCGGTAGTGTTCTTCGTTTGTCTCCTTTCTTCCATTTTTTCCAGGATGGCGTCAGTTATCCATTTTTGTTTTTTGATCTTTCACTTTTTGGGTAAGATGTCGCAGGTTTCTTGTATGCATTTTTTTATGCATTGCCATTTGGTTGTAACTTTTTCATCAGGATTTTCTCTTCTGTACTGCTCTATCCCTTCTTCTAGCAGCTTTCGATATGTGTTCTTTACTTGTATTGTATAAATATCTTTAATTTATTTTTAATTTAAATGTGTTATATCTTCTGGTATTGTTGATGAATCAGTCTTTTGTTTGCTTCTCTTTAGTTTGACTTTCATTTTAATCTTTATAGGATTGTGATCTGAGTTAATATCTGCTCCTGGATAGGTTTAGGCTTTCTTGGCTCTGTTACGGAACCTATCTTTTATCATTATGTAATCTGTTTGATTCATCTTCTTATCTCCAGGGCTTTTCCATGTGTATAGTTTCCTATCCTCTCTTGCTCAAAGTAGGAGTTACATAGCAGCCTGTTTTCTTCACAAAATTGTTTTAATCTTTCTCCTCTTTCATTTCTTTTTCCTAAACTATGATATCCTATAATGGATGTTTACTTTGTTTTACATAATTATCCGGTTAAAAATTTAATTGTGTCATATTTTATGTTTATGACATTATCTTAAACAGCTTTTCTATGTGTACACAATATAGTATATACCTTTGTCCCATCTGCATTTGGCAGCCCTTGAAAAGATAATTAAATGGGCGTACATGCGTAGATGTTGTAGTTTACAACGAGCTGCGACGTGTATATTTTTCGACCTTACGGATCGAACTTCATCACGACATTACTGGTTGCCGGGTTGTTAACTTCGGCACATTATTGGGTGTCGAATTGCTAACTTCATCACATTATTGGGTGTCGGATTGTTAACTTCATCACATTATTGTGTGTCGAATTGTTAACTTCATTACATTATTGGGTGTCGGATTGTTAACTTTAACTTTATCACATTATTGGGTGTCGAATTGCTAACTTTATCACATTATTGGGTGTCGAATTGCTAACTTTATCACATTATTGGGTGTCGGATTGTTAACTTTATCACATTATTGGGTGTCGGATTGTTAACTTTATCCCGTTATTGGGTGTCGAATTGCTAACTTTATCACATTATTGGGTGTCGAATTGCTAACTTTATCACATTATTGGGTGTCGAATTGCTAACTGTATCACATTATTGGGTGTCGAATTGCTAACTTTATCACATTATTGGGTGTCGGATTGTTAACTTTATCACATTATTGTGTGTCGGATTGTTAACTTTATCACATTATTGTGTGTCGGATTGTTAACTTTATCACATTATTGTGTGTCGAATTGTTAACTTTATCACATTATTGGTTTTGGATTGTCAAATTCATCACATTTTTTCTCAATTTTCCCAGTTGTCGCAATGTATTCCAGCTGTTCTCATTGCATTGCCCAAAAATTATGATTATCACGATTAATTGCAAAGAAGAAAGTAGGTACGATTGATAATTAAATGATAGATAACGCAACCAAAGCGATTACTATAAGACAATAAAGTAAATATTATTCTACATGGCTGTTCTGATGTGTACATAGTTCATTTTTCAATGCATGTTTATGTTTTATGTTATTGTGCATTGTTTGAATCGAATCACATTGTCCGCCTCTAGGTTGGTACACGAAATGTTCCAGCATTACACATTCCCTATTTGGCTCTTTCAGCGATTGTGTAAACCATGCCACTGTTGTCATAACGGGAATTGTGTTTGCCAGATTGGATTTGTTGATAGCCTGCATGTTGATGTCACTTTCACGTCAAGTAACATGTTCAATGAAGCTTAATTATTGTAATTTTAAATCGTCTGTAAACCAAATAGCTCTCTGTTGTGATCAAACTCTAGTTACCACTTTCCATGACAAAGCGGCGAGTGCGAACTGAAATTGTTGCTTTGACGTTTCAGCAGCTCTAATATCGCGTGACATCGTGTCGCTGGTGTTGCCGCTGCCCTGGCCTGGTGAGTAGGTGTTAGTTATCAATGAACTGCCGCGTGTCAGCTTACTTATCATTTCTACTTCAAGTTTTTGTGACTAAACGAGCCAAACACAACTTCGTTGATTTCCTATCTACTGGCAAAAGTCAGTTACTTTAATGGCCTTTTAGTCAAAGTGTGAGTTATTAGTGAACTTATTTCTTCTTTTCTTTGGATCGTTTCCTGTGGGTGTTTTTCCACCTCTGGTAAAAGTTTTGTGCAGACACGACAGATTATTATAGTAGACTGCCTATTTTACAACTGAGAAAGTTTTTTGGTTTTAATTTGTTGCTGTGAGTCGTTATTTCAAGTCGTTTTTTAAGTCGTTATTTCTTATAGTGAGATCGTGTACGGGAAATAATTTATAATATATTAATGCATATGAATCATTACATAAATCTTACGATACAAAAATGTCAGGTCAGGTAATTTTACCTGTTACAGTATGCAGTAGACAGTACATACAACCTGCGGCTGCCCTGATGCCTTGCAGGTCTGCTCGGGAGAGTAAAAGACAATGGGAGGATACATTAAGTAAAACAACCCCACTGCCTTGTGTGTGAGACTTTTTAGTCAAAGGCTAGCGGAGTCAACCGTAAAAGAATCGACAGTAGGCAACAGAAAACCACTATCGTAACTTCTTTATATAATCATGAGTCGCCACAACTATAGAATTCACAAGAACATTAATGAGGATTCCAGTGGAATACCCTCGTTCGGTAGGAGACATCATGTGCTACAGTAATACCCGATCGTCATCAAGCTACTGTAAGCAAGATAAAGATAGAACAGACACTGAGAATAGAAACTTGGAACGTAAGAACACTCACGCAGAAGGGAAAACTGGAAAACATGAAACAGGAAATGAAAAGGATAGATTTGCATTTATTGGGATTGTGTGAAATGAGATACACTGGATCAGGTGAGATATATTCTGATGAATATAAAATCATCTATTCTGGAAGTACTGAACATCAAAGATGAGTAGGTATCATCTTGAATCCAGAAAAAGCAAGAACAGTGAAAGGCTCTTGCCAATATCTGGCAGTTATTTTAGTGAAACTGAATGGAAAGCCAATATATATAAATCTGTTACAAGTTTATGCACTAACAGCAGACAGTCCAGAGAAAACAGTTGACAAATTTTCCCACGAGCTTAATATGACACTTCGTCAATGTAAACCACACCATAGTTCTAGGGGATCTCAATGCAAAAGTAGAAAAGGAAAGAGCTGAAGAAGTGGTTGGTTACTATGGTTTAGAGAGAGAGATGATAGAGGGGCCAAGCTTCTTGACTGGGCAAGAACACACACCATGATGATAGGAAACACCTGGTATTAAGCAATATCCAAGAAGTTTGTGGACGTGGAAAAGCCCAGGAGACAACACACGTACTCAAATTGATTACATAATGATAAACAACAGATTTAGAAATAGTATGGTATGTGTGAAAGCTGGACCAGAGGCAGATTGCAATACCGATCATATACCAGTTGTGGGATAGCTTAGAGTAAAATTATAAACAGCAAAAATTACCTCAGTTAACTCTTTCCGTACGGAAGCTTTTAATCAACGCAACGGAAGAGATTTCACAGACAAAATGTTTCACGCTTTTAAGAATCAATCTACATATTGATAGTTGTCTAATATATGATATATTATATATGAACATTTAGATAATTGCCCACTGTATTAGATTTCACCACTACCAAGATGATACAAGACTTATAAAAAGAATATGGTTTGATGGCGTTCATAGTAATCAAATTGAGAGTGACGCACTATGCGGCGTAACGTATGCTGCTGAAATCGGCATGACGCACAGTGCGGCGTAACGTACGCTGCTGAAATCGGCATGACGCACAGTGTGGCGTAACGTACGCTGCTGAAATCGGCATGACGCACAGTGCGGCGTAACGTACGCTGCTGAAATCGGCATGACGCACAGTGCGGCGTAACGTATGCTGCTGAAATCGCCATGACGCACAGTGCGGCGTAACGAACGCTGCTGAATTCGGCATGACGCACTGTGCGGCGTAACGTATGCTGCTGAAATCGGCATGACGCACAGTGCGGCGTAACGTACACTGCTGAAATCGGCATGACGCACAGTGCGTAGAAACGTACGGAAAGAGTTAATATCAAGTTAAATTTAGATTTACTCAAATCAGACAAGAAGTTGCAAGACAAATATAACAACACAATTCAGAACCAGTACAATGCAACAGAGAAGATACAAAGCATTGATGAACAGTGGGAAATGCTAAAAGAATTAATGCAACAAACATCAAAAGAGATGTTAAACATTATAGTGAAGGAAAGCACAAATAAACAGAAGTAATGGTAGCAACAAAGAAAACGACATTACCGTAACGCACAATAAGGACAATTAGAACAATATTGAAACAGGTTAATGAATTTAAATATGTGGGAACATTATTAACCTCAGATGGTAGATGTACAACAGAGGTGAGATGTAGAATGGCTTAGGCAAAAGCAGTCTTCCAAAAACTGAGGAAGATACTGTTCAATCCATTTTTGACAATAGAAACAAGAAAAAAAAGTTCTAAATATTAGGTCGAGCCAACCTGAACATATGGATGTCAATCATGGACAATAGGGCAGCAGACAAGAAAATAACTGGAGGCTGGAGAAATGTGGTTTTAAGAAGTAAGTTGAGAATACCAAGGACAGCGAAGAAGAGAGTGAAAACTTTCTGAAAGAGTCAAAGCAAAAAGAGAGCTAATTTCCAATATTAGGAAGAAAAATCATCATTTATTGGCCATGTAATGAGAAGAGAACAACTGGAATATGTTGTAACAACTGGGAAAATAGAGGGACGAAGAGATAGAGGGAAGCAAAGCGAATAGATACCAGACAGCTTAAGAGAATAGCATGGGAGAAGGTCAACGACAGAAATGATAAATACCTGTCGAGATCGAAAGTTGTGAAGAGACATGATCACCTAGGCCAGAAAGCATGGTATTTGATGATGTTGATGTCCCTTATTTATTTAGATAATTTGATTGTCTGTAAAAATAGTTCATCACAAATAAATAATTGACATTAATTTAGTTCTTCGGTTACACATTCATGTGTCTGCCATACATCTCCATGATAAGATGTTTCACCACCATCATCATCATCATCATCATCAATATCATCATCATCATATTTTCAAATTACAAAACCAAGAAATAACACAAAAAGAGGCAAGTTAACTCTTCAAACACCAGTGTTCTTTCCTTGACAATTCACACAAATATTATCTGATGAAATCACTGCGGCGTTATCAAGATCTTACCAGTCGCAATTTTCTATTAATATTGCTACATTGTCACGAAAAGTATAACACAATCTGAATTACATGAGATCATATCAGGAAGGGTCGTCTGGTTGCTATATGGAAGAGGAGAAGTTCACTACAGAAACCTGGACGTGAGAATTTACCGGAAGTAAATGTGTGTAGGCCACCAATCATGGCGTCGCCATTAGAGCGAACGACTAGCAGGGATAGAGATCATTCTTACAGGCATTAATAATATTGCTTATCTAGTTCACTGTGTGGCGACAGACTGATATACTACATACAACACTATTCGTAGCATTGCACTGGCTGACAACACTGCTATCTTAGATTCCTGACATTGGCGCACTAACATTAACGCAGGCCTACAACATTTACAATAACGGACAGCAGGCCTACAACATTAACATTAACTGACAACACGCCTACCCCATTAACTGATAACACGCCTACAACATTAACATTAACTGACAACACGCCTACAGCATTAACATTAACTGACAACACGCCTACAACATTAACTGACAACACGCCAACAACATTAACTGACAACACGCCTACAACATTAACATTAACTGACAACATGCCTACACCATTAACTGATAACACGCCTACAACATTAACATTAACTGATAACGCCTACAACATTAACATTAACTGACAAAACGCCTACAACAAGGGTAGATCAGCCCGTACAGCAGAGAAAGGGTAGATCAGCCCGTACAGCAGAGAAATGGTAGATCAGCTTGTACAGCAGAGAAATGGTAGATCATCCCGTACAGCAGAGAAATGGTAGATCAGCCCGTACAGTAGAGAAAGGGTAGATCAGCCCGTACAGCAGATAAATGGTAGATCAGCCCGTACAGCAGAGAAAGGGTAGATCAGCCCGTACAGCAGAGAAAGGGTAGATCAGCCCGTACAGCAGAGAAATGGTAGATCAGCCTGTACAGCAGAGAAATGGTAGATCAGCCCGTACAGCAGAGAAATGGTAGATCAGCCCGTACAGTAGAGAAATGGTAGATCAGCCCGTACAGCAGAGAAAGGGTAGATCAGCCCGTACAGCAGAGAAATGGTAGATCAGCCCGTACAGCAGAGAAAGGTGATTGATCAGCCCATACAGCAGAGAAAGGTGATTTATCAGCCCGTACATTAGAGAAAGGTGATTGATCAGCCCGTACAACAGACAAAGGTGATTGATCAGCCCATACAACAGACAAAGGTGATTGATCAGCCCGTACAGCAGAGAAAGGTGATTGATCAGCCCGTACAGCAGAGAAAGGTGATTTATCAGCCCGTACAGCAGAGAAAGGTGATTGATAAGCCCGTACAGCAGAGAAAGGTGATTGATCAGCTCGTACAGCAGAGAAAGGTGATTGATAAGCCCGTACAGCAGACAAAGGTGGTAGATCAGCCAGTATAGCAGACAAAGGTGGTTGATCAGCCCGTACAGCAGATAAAGGTGGTTGATCAGCCCGTACAGCAGATAAAGGTGGTAGATCAGCCCGTACAGCAGATAAAGGTGATTGATCAGGCCGTACAGCAGAGAAATGGTAGATCAGCCCGTACAGCAGACAAAGGTGATTGATCAGAATTTACAGCAGACAAAGGTGATTTATCAGAATTTACAGCAGACAAAGGTGATTTATCAGAATTTACAGCAGACAAAGGTGATTTATCAGAATTTACAGCAGAGAAAGGTGATAGATCAGCCCGTACAGCAGACAAGGGTGGTTGATCAGCCCGTACAATAGAGAAAGGTGGTTGTTCAGCCCGTACAATAGAGAAAGGTGGTTGATCAGCCCATATAGCAGACAAAGGTGATTGATCAGCCCGTATAGCAGACAAAGGTGGTTGATCAGCCCGTACAATAGACAAAGGTGGTTGATCAGCCCGTACAGCAGATAAAGGTGGTTGATCAGAATTTACAGCAGACAAAGGTGATTTATCAGAATTTACAGCAGACAAAGGTGATTTATCAGAATTTACAGCAGAGAAATGTGATAGATCAGCCCGTACAGCAGACAAGGGTGGTTGATCAGCCCGTACAATAGAGAAAGGTGGTTGTTCAGCCCGTACATTAGAGAAAGGTGGTTGATCAGCCCGTACAGTAGAGAAAGGTGGTTAATCAGCCCGTACAGTAGAGAAAGGTGGTTGATCAGCCCGTACAGTAGAGAAAGGTGGTTGATCAGCCCGTACAGTCGAGAAAGGTGGTAGATCAGCCCGCACAGTAGAGAAAGGTGGTAGATCAGCCCGTACAGTAGAGAAAGGTGGTTGATCAGCCCGTACAGTAGAGAAAGGTGGTAGATCAGCCCGTACAGCAGAGAAAGGTGGTAGATCAGCCCGTACAGTAGAGAAAGGTGGTAGATCAGCCCGTACAGCAGACAAAGGTGGTAGATCAGCCCGTACAGTAGAGAAAGGTGGTTGATCAGGCCGTACAGTAGAGAAACGTGGTTGATCAGCCCGTACAGCAGACAAAGGTGATAGATCAGCCCGTACAGCAGACAAAGGTGGTAGATCAGCCCGTACAGCAGACAAACTTGGTAGATCAGCCCGTACAGCAGAGAAAGGTGGTAGATCAGCCCGTACAGCAGATAAAGGTGGTAGATCAGCCCGTACAGCAGATAAAGGTGGTAGATCAGCCCGTACAGCAGATAAAGGTGGTATATCAGCCCGTACAGCAGATTAAGGTGGTTGATCTGCCCGTACAGCAGATAATAAATGGTTTGACAAAGATTAACTTTGTGCAACAGTTGAGTTATGTCATTGTTTATCTGCAACCCGCTATCTGATTGCTATATCGTTTATTTTAATTCAAACTTTGGTGACCCAACTGCGGGCATTGCTACCTTCGTCTTATCGCTTTGTTCCCACAACATAATTTATATTCTTCCTGCTCTAGAAATTAGGTGGTCCAGAACTAAGACCCTGGTGTCTGGACAAGGTCCTAGGTTCGAATCCCGGAACGAGCGATGGGAATTTTTCTGGTCGAATCCGTGGTTTCTTCGTGACTTTACCTCCCCTGATGTCTAGGCAATAATCCGATAAGCCCACGGAGCCTAGATGGGAAAACCACCCGACTGGGTCACCGACGTTCGGACAACCCGTGTTTGATTCCCTCTGGAAGCAGTGCGAATTGTACTCGTGGTTGGAAAAAAAAATACTCCTGCGGTGGACCCAGCCGCTGGCAGAAATGGTACCAGGGTATTGCTCTGGGAAGGTGAGGAATGCCGCCTCGCATCGTGAGTTTCGATGCTTGAAGCGACACTATTCAGAAGTCTCCGATTACCTTTACCGATAATCTGTCTCGTATAAAGGCGAAAAACAAGATGTCCGGTCTGCGAACTTCGAAAAAAAACACAAAGTCGAAAAGAGTAGACCCAGCTACCCGGGCAAAAGTTGTGAAACTATAAAAATAAAATCTACGCATGCCGAAAACAGTTGTGTCGAGCCGGAAGGTGCAGATATTGCGGCTTGTCGTAAGCCCACGCCCACTTGTTGTGCGAACGCCAAGGGGAAGAAACTCTAGATCCTGTCAGTACAAACGCTGTGACGTCATAGCAGAGAAACCACGAACTCACATAAACACTTGCTTGTGGTTGAAACACTTGTGATCTTGACATCTTTTGAAGCCAAAAGTCAGCCACACTGTCAGACCTCTGTTACAGCCGTTTGGTTATTATTTACTGCCTCACTTAAGACTGCACACATCTTTGACCTGATGCAGTAGCACTATGTTGTCACGCACACACTGATTTTTATGTGCACACACACACACACACTAATCGTAATTTTTCTCTTCGACACAACGGAACCTTTACACCTTATCAGGGTCTGGTGATATCAGCTCAGGAGCTTGTCGAGTCGTGCGCTGCTTGTTGGTCCCCACTACCGTATTGTTTCACCCCACCCCACTCCACCCATCATTGTAGCCCATCCGGCGGCAGATAAACTTGATTGTGCTGTGTTGAGACGTACGCCTGATGGGAACAGGACCGTCTCATCTTTCAGATTAACACATAGTGTTTGCTGTGTTGGAGCAGTTGATATCTCAACCGCCGTATCACTGGGTGACTATCGCTAACAAGATGGAATCACCAATAATTAATTCCACGTATCTTATATTTTACGTTGAAATAAAAGCAGTGATGGTTAGCTGAACTATCTTTCTAATCACATGTTTAATGGACCGCCAGAGTCCAGGTAAGTTTGCACATATATATAAAAATGCCAAGTTGGTCTGCTTTTTTTTTTTTTTATCACTCCCGCCTAGTGAACACGTTTCTTCTGCTCTTGTCTTCTTTTGCCCTACTGTTTGCACGTGAATTGTTGCATGTGAGTGGTTGCCTTCTGTGCATGTCTAGTTTGAGTGGCCATCTTCAGTTATGTAAGGATTTTCTTTTATTGCATCAAATCACCTTTTCGCTAGCCATCCTTCCTCATCACAGCCAGCATATATTCATGCTCTATATTCGTGCTCCAAGCCGGTTATATTTCATTCTTGTCAAGTACATGAACTGCGTGCATTTCATTCTTTGATGTCAAATACGATCATTTACTGGGCTTGTCGTTTTTCTGTTTAATTTCGGTTCTATCCATCCTTATATCGCAACATTTTGTATGCATCTGATTTCGCATAAAGTTGTTTACGCTTGTGTTTTTCAGGATTTGCCCATGCATGGGTTGGTAGCATATTATAGGTACAAACAAAAGGAATAAACAATGTATCTGTCAATTCCCTTGTTTGTATGTACCATTTTAATACTTCAGGATCAGTTCTATCTAGTAGTTTATTGTTTTTTTCTATTTCTTTATCTAATTTACCGTCGTCGGTGACAATAATGTTGTCTTACTATTGTGACTCCTTTATAACCTTGTATGTCTTACTATTGTGACTCCTTTATAACCTTGTATGTCTTACTATTGTGACTCCTTTATAACCTTGTATGTCTTACTATTGTGACTCCTTTATAACCTTGTATGTCTTACTATTCTGACTCCTTTATAACCTTGTATGTCTTACTATTGTGACTCCTTTATAACCTTGTATGTCTTACTATTGTGACTCCTTTATAACCTTGTATGTCTTACTATTGTGACTCCTTTATAACCTTGTATGTCTTCGTTGTTAATAAGACTTTGCAGTGGATTTAAGCAAAAATGAAGGACTCAGCCTTAATAGCAAAAAGATAGAAGTAATAGTAACAACAAAGAAAAAGTCATAACCGCAGTGCACAATAAAGACAAGTAGAACAATATTAAAAGAGGTAAATGAATTTAAATATTTGGGAACATTATTAACCTCAGATGGTAGATGTACAACAGAGGTGAGATGCAGAATAGCTCAGGCAAAAGCAGCTTTCCCAAAAAAAAACTAAAAAAAAATTAGGAAAATACTGTGCAATCTATTTTTGACATTAGCAACAAGAAAAAGAGTTCTCAAATTTTATGTAGAGCCAGTCTTAACATATGGATGCAAATCATGGACAATAGGACAACAGACAAGAGGATCACTGGAGGCTGTAGAAATGTGGTTTTATAGAAAAAATGTTGAGAATACCACGGACAGCTAAGAAGAGTAATGAAAACGTTCTGAAAGAGGCCAAAGCAAAAAGAGAGCTAATTTCCAATATTAGGGAGAAACAATCATCATTTATTGGCCATGTAATGAGAAGGGAAAGTTGTGGAGCGACATGATCACCTACGCCAGTAGGCCCGGTACTTGATGATGATGATGAATGAGAAGGGAACAGCTGGAATATATTGTAACAACTGGAAAAATTGAGGGATGAAGAGATATAGGGATGCAAAGAGAAAAGATACCAGACGGCTTAAGAGAATGACTCGGCAGAAGGTCATCAACATAAATGATAAATAACTGTCGAGGTAGAAAGTTGTGGAGAGACATGATCACCTACGCCAGCAGGCCTGGTACTTAATGAGTGGGTTTATGGACATCCCTGTTTCTTGACCTTCATGTAATACTCTTGTTAGGAGGTTGCCATAGTTCATGTATTGTTAATACACATCTTTGTTTTGCGCTCTAATTATCAACAAATAAACAGCTGGTGTAAACATCATGTCTTGTCCTATATTTCCCTGTCAAATGTAGACGTTCTTCATCTATTAACGTCGATGAAGACCACAGTCTCTATCACAGCAGATCCGGGTACTTTTGAACAGGAACTACTAGAGAGATATTATGTTGATGATTTCACCCAGGAACTACAGGAGAGATATTATGTTGATGATTTCACCCAGGAACTACAGGAGAGATATTATGTTGATGATTTCACCCAGGAACTACAGGAGAGATATTATGTTGATGATTTCACCCAGGAACTACAGGAGAGATATTATGTTGATGATTTCACCCAGGAACTACAGGAGAGATATTATGTTGATGAGCTCACCCAGGAACTACAGGAGAGATATTATGTTGATGAGTTCACCCATGAACTACAGGAGAGATATTATGTTGACGAGTTCACCTAGGAACTACAGGAGAGATATTATGTTGATGATTTCACCCAGGAACTACAGGAGAGATATTATGTTGATGAGTTTTTTATGGAGTCTTTATCTCTTCAAATGGTTTCGAACTGGGCATCCTCTGGGCGTGAGGTCATCCTCAACACAATTTGTTATTTGTTTTGATGTTAGTATACTTTTCATGGCATTAAAATTATTTTTTGCCATACCTACTCTTTTGTTTATTTCAGTTGTGCATTTTCCATCACTGGTTATAGTATGTCCCAGTTAGTTGTAGCTTTGAACTGTCTCCAGGTGTATTCCTTCAACTTTGATATTTATTTGTAGGTCTCTTAAATGTATATATATATGACATGTTTTTACAGGAAACCTTTGTTTATGTATATGCTACATTTACATAGACAGTCTTTGTTTATATCAAACTTGCATACAATTTGTCAACTTGAACTGGGATTTGCTTATTGTTCTTGCTATAGTAGATTGCGTTATGCTACTCTTACCAAATTAATCCATAATTATGTGTAAGTATTTGTAGACTCATTCATATTCTGACTTGCACTAAAGATCAGTTCACACATGTAGCGAATTGGATTTATGACCAACTCGGTTCACTCAGCCTCTAAAGATGAGTACTAGAGAGTTTTCTTAGAAAGCGGCCTGGCGTGATGTCGACCACATCACTGATAAAACTATACTGATGATAAAATGTACTGTTGGTCATTAAAAATATGGGCATTAATACCAGATACTCCATACGTCACAGAGTGGGGGTGGGGGGAACCCCTTTTATTTTATTTTATTTTCCTTTTTTCTTTACATTCTCACCTTAACTCTTTCATCAAAATGTCTGGTTGTCTTGTTTATGTTTCCATCAAAATGTCTGGTTGGGCTTGTTTATGTTTCCATCAAAATGTCTGGTTGGGCTTGTTTATTTTTCCACCAAAATGTCTGGTTGGGCTTGTTTATGTTTCCATCAAAATGTCTGGTTGGGCTTATTTATGTTTTCATCAAAATGTCTGATTGTCTTATTTATGTTTTCATCAAAATGTCTGATTGTCTTATTTATGTTTTCATCAAAATGTCTGATTGTCTTATTTATGTTTTCATCAAAATGTCTGGTTGAGCTTATTTATGTTTTCATCAAAATGTCTGATTGGGCTTATTTATGTTTTCATCAAAATGTCTGGTTGGGCTTATTTATGTTTTCATCAAAATGTCTGGTTGGGCTTATTTATGTTTTCATCAAAATGTCTGGTTGGGCTTATTTATGTTTTCATTATGTTTTCATCAAAATGTCTGGTTGGGCTTTTTTATGTTTTCATCAAAATGTCTGATTGTCTTCTTTATGTTTTCATGAAAAACTGTAAACCACCTGTGCCACAAGTAATGACATATATTCAACATCTTTGATACGTGGGTACATAAAAGTGATATCTGTGTACACGCACTTACAAACGCTAGACTTGTGTAGCACTTCAATGATCACCATAAGCACAACTGCAACATGTTTTTACGACACGTTTTACAATCGATTTTCTAGTCGCTTATAAGATCAGATCCAGGGTAATAATAATTTATTGTTTCACTTAGTGTGACTTTTATTGCTGCAACCTTTTTATCTTTTCACCAGTTTGAGATGATCAGGGACAGAGCGCTGTGTTGTTCAGATAACATATGTTGCAGGATGCGGTTGCCTTTATTTTATTGTATTTTTGTTAGGATAAGATATGAGCGTAAGACTGTAATACTATAAACACAAGCTGTGATGAAGAAAACTCTGAGCCCAGTTAAACAGTAGCAACAATATACAACATGTAGCAGTATGTATTTTTTATATAACAGGTCATAAATCACACATAACAAACAAGAGAAAACGTTGAAAGTTATAAGAAGTCATTATGTCTGTTTTCTGTTGTTTATGATACACGTGTTCTGAGGGATTAACAAAATTAACACTAGTTCTGTGAACATTTATTTTATTTGGCGTATTTTCTTACAATTAAAACACATTCATTTTAATAAATCTCTTATATAAGACAATAGTCACTGATTGCTTCAACTCACAGTTACACATGACACGAGTAACACCTTCAGTGTTGCTGTTTTATTTTCTTTTTTAGATAAAAAAAAACAATGAATGTGTTTCAGGATTCCTAGTTCCTGACTTTCTCACGGCCATACTTACACCAGATATGATTCATTTATTGATAGTTTATTTCTTGTTTTGCTAGAGGAAACTTCCCTCCTTTCACCCCACTATATCCAGTTGACAAAGGTGAATTCACATGTTTTTACTGTTACCATTTGTCCCGCATTTTTGTTTCTTATTACGTGGCCTTGACCTCTAAGGCGAGAAAAAACAAAAATGGAAGGTCAATATAAATATGCCTTGATCTTTGACGCAATGCTAAAGTTGGAATTTGTGTTGGCAGCGTTGTACTTGACCACTTGGAGAGAGATGGTAGAAACAATAAAAGAGTGGAATTTGTGGACGTATGTGTGTGATATTCATTTGAGTGAACTCGGAGAGGGAGAAACAATAAAAGAGTGGGTCGATTTCAGGGTCTGCAATAATTTGTAGTGAATTCTGAGTCAAGCATTAGCGCCAAAAACAGAGTGTCGATGTTTATCCCAGTCAACGATGTGTGTCCCAGTCAACGGTTAACAAAGTCTTAAAATCAGTGAAATGTGATGGCGTCACCTTCCTTGGACGAACGAAAGATCCGAACTACTTGAAGTTAATCTAAGTATCAAATAGAGAACTGCCAACACCAAGTGGGAGACAACAAAAAAATTGAACAATCCCATTTGTATCTAGATGTAGTGATATTATCAGAAACATCTCAACAATGTGCCCAGCGCACTATAAGGTCATCATGGCAAGCTTGAACACATCGGTAAGCAGAAGATTTTCGGAATCAAAATTGAAAACATACAAGCAACCACCATGTTTGACATCCGCTATAGCGCCACTCCATGTTTGACATCCGCTATAGCGCCAAATAATTGACCAATTAGCAGCTACTAAATAAGTACCTCAGCGAAACAGTGGAAATAACACCGTGACATTAAAGTGTTTCATTTACGTTTCTTTATCTTTCCTTCCTCGTTTCCCTTTCAGCGCCGAGGCGAAAAATAATTTGCGTACTCTTGCTCTTCTGTTCGCCTCTGCTGCTGTTATGTTTCCTAGTGTTTCTAATTTTCTGTTAATCCATCTTTTTCGTGGTCGGCCCTTGGGTCTGGTATTCTCGATGTTTATTGAAGGCTCGTTGTGTTGTTTTGATCTTTCTGCCTTGTCACGAGGCCAAGCCATTTTATCAGTTGTTTCTTTATATATTTTATGGCGGGGATTATTCTTAGCTCTTTTTCTCAGTTCTTCATTTCTGATCTGTTTTGTTGCATCTTGAGTCTATTTTTGCTGTTTGTGTATTGCCGTTTGTTACTAGACTTCCTAGGTATTTTAATTTCTTTACTTGTTTTAGTTGTGTGCCGTCTATATTTATGTTGATATTCTGTTTCTTTTTTGTGATTGATATTCATGACGTCTGATTTGTTGATGCTGATTTTCACCTTGCATTTTGTGCTTGTGCTGTTGAATATTTTAAAGTGTTCTTGTCACCCGACTGGACTACTGACGACAACCCGTGTTCGATTCCCGCTGGGAGCTGTGTGAATTGTACTCGTGGTTGGAAAAAAAAAATGCCCCCACGGTCGACCCAGCCGTTGGCAAAAATGGGTACCAGGGTATTACCCTGGGAAGGTGAGGAATGTTGCTTCGCATCTGAGTTTCGATGCTTGAGGCGACACTATACAGAAATCTCTGAACATTTCTGGATAGGCGGCCGAGCACATATGGGTGTAAACTCGCGTGCTAAGACGCCGGTTCAAGTCTCGTACTTTACCTTACCTTTAAGTGTTCTTGTAAGCGTTCTATTTTGCCATGTATTAGTGGTATAGTATTTGATCGTCTGCAAATAAAAGCTCAGTGATCTCCTGTCTCTGATAGGTTGGCTAACTTCCATGTATAGTACATGTATGAAATAAACAGTAAAGCGGGGGGGGGGGGGTGGAATAGTACGCAGCCCTGTCTTACACCTGATCTAACTTCGTAGTGGTCTGTGTAACCTGCTGTTGTTCTGATTGTGCAGCTTATGTTCATGTAGAGACTTGTAATTAGGTTGGTTAGATGTTGGCTTACTCCACATGTTGTTAGTATCTCCCACAGTTGTACTCTGTTTACTCAGTCGAATGCTTTTTCCTGGTCAATGAAAGCTATGTACAGATTTTGATTTTGTTCTGTCGTCTTGTCTGCAAGCTGATTTAAGGTGAATAGTGCGTCAGTACATCCTTTTTTTTTTCGGAACCCCATTTGAGAATCGCTTAACTGTAGTTTTGTTATTGTTCTCAGTCTTGTTTCCACACGTTTGGCGTATAACTACATGGCTGAGAAGCAATATACTTATATATTGATTGTAGTCTACTTGATAATCTTTTCTATTCCTGCTCCGTCTTGCCATATAACATGAATGTCACGCTGGTTCTTTACTGCGCCTGTCATCAGTCACAGATCGTACATCTACTTAGTTCAGAAATGGCGACCTTTTCCAAATTTCAGGAAAGGAACAAAATGACATAAATCAATGTTGCAATAGGCTATACATATTTCAATAGTTGATGCAAACACGGCTGGGGTCAACAGGCACGATAGATCAAGATAGATCAAGATTAATATAACACGTTTTTTTTTTTTTTATCATAACTCGTTCAGCCTAGTTTGGTACTATGCTGATATTGCAATTAACGCACCAGTGTTCTTTGGAAACAAAATACCCTCTTTCTGTTTATGGTTTGCACATAGACGGTTGTAGAGAATAATATCGTTGTCGAATAACTGTTCTTCTCAACGTGAGGTTTCATCAGCTAGAACTCATTATTTAAACAAATGAAAGGGTCGTGCATATGTGTAGTGTGATTATGTGTGTGCGTATGTGTGATATTGAAATGTGTTAAGGACGTACAGCATCACACGTTTTGTCACACATCAATGAGCTGCATATATATCAGTGTGTGCTCAAATCCTGTACTGCCCAGCATATTTACAGAAAGTGCGAAAATGAGTTTCCATGCACTATGTGTTGGTGAAAGAAACGCGTGCTAAACATGGTGCACCGAGTAGTGAGGCGCAGCCTGGGCGCAGTGAACAGAATTGCGTATAACACATGACAATTTGGGTGCATTTGAGAACAAAACGTATAACGCATGACAATTTGGGTGCATTTGAGAACAAAACGTATAACGCATGACAATTTGGGTGCATTTGAGAACAAAACGTATAACACAGAGCAGTTTTGGTGCATTTGAGAAAAAAACGTATAACGCATGACAATTTGGGTGCATTTGAGAACAAAACGTATAACACAGAGCAGTTTTGGTGCATTTGAGAAAAAAACGTATAACACAGAGCAGTTTTGGTGCATTTGAGAACTAAACATAACACAGGACAATTTGGTGTATTTGAAAACAAAAAGTATAGCACGGGGCAATTTGAGTGTATTTTAGAAAAAAAAGTAAAAGAGGACAATATGAGTGCACTGGACAGCAATGCGTGAAACATTTGCAATTTAAAAAAACAAAGAAGGAAAAAATGATGCTTGCAACCAGCTGATGAGCATTTTAACAAAGGGCATGATGACTAGCGTCTGTGTTATCTCGATTTGTTAAAACATTTTTGTTTTACATTTTTATGTAGTAATTTACATTTTTGCCAATGCTTATTTATATACTATTATTACTATTGTTACTTTTACCGTTACTATTATTCTTAGCATATGTTTTCATATTTGGTGACATTTTACTTCTTTCATTCGTTTACTAGATGAGGGCGACGAGGAGGAAACAGACACGAGAGGTGATCATGCTCCTGACGGCGAAAATGACATGGGAGCTTCCTGTTCAGGTGAAACAAAACCTTCTACAAATGACGCGTTACGTGGTCTCTCCAACCTGTCAGAAGAGCTTAAAAATGGCTTGCAGAAATCGCAGACTACTTTGCCTACTGACAATGTTAGCATAGGCAACATAGTAGGCGAAGAGAGTGATGCAGACAAACGTGATCGCAGAAAGAATGATTGTCGGAAGAAGGAGCTGCCTTTAAATGACCTACATCATCAGTCAATCCAAGCAGAGATGTTGAACGACAGCGAAATGAGTACCAGAGGTTGTGATGACAGCGCTACACTTGACAATTCCGTTGAACACAGTGACCTTTCTAATAATAGAATCGACGTTCTCATCAAAAGAGAACATTCTGTGAGTCCCGCCAACGATGGCAGAGGCGACTCTGACGGGAGCGCCACCAACCAAGGGCACTCTGCAACATTAAGCTATAAGTTGTCTAGGAAATCTAAACGAAGAAAGCGATCTCGCTCACGATCTAGTTCTAAATCTATTGGCATTCCAAGCTCACCTGATGCCCCACCTATTTCAAGTCAATCAAGAGAAGAGGCGGAGCGGGCACTTGTCAATCAGCTTCAGTTACCTAGTGATGTCCTTTATCTCAGACAGCAAGAGATGACAATTCAAGGCATTCCCAGTGTGGGCTGGGTGGTGTGCTGCGCCATTCCTCTACCGCAAGGCTCCTCTTTGGGACCGTTTCAAGGTCAACTTGTTTCACCTGAGGCTGTGAAGGTCGGTGACCTGATTGTTCAGGTAAGACTCGCCTTTGAGATGAGACTTTTGCAAGCTGTAACTAATATTTGGATATGATTATTGACCCATTTGTTTCTGCTTCACCACATTAGTATTAGAATAATTGCGATATCAACACATTAGTACTAGAATAATTGCGATATCAACACATTAGTACTAGAATAATTGCGATATCAACACATTACTGCTAGAATAATTGCGATATCAACACATTACTGCTAGAATAATTGCGATATCAACACATTAGTACTAGAATAATTGCGATATCAACACATTAGTACTAGAATAATTGCGATATCAACACATTAGTACTAGAATAATTGCGATATCAACACATTAGTACTAGAATAATTGCGATATCAACACATTAGTATTAGAATAATTGCGATATCAACACATTAGTACTAGAATAATTGCGATATCAACACATTAGTATTAGAATAATTGCGATATCAACACATTAGTATTAGAATAATTGCGATATCAACACATTAGTACTAGAATAATTGCGATATCAACACATTAGTACTAGAATAATTGCGATATCAACACATTAGTACTAGAATAATTGCGATATCAACACATTAGTACTAGAATAATTGCGATATCAACACATTAGTACTAGAATAATTGCGATATCAACACATTAGTACTAGAATAATTGTGATATCAACACATTAGTACTAGAATAATTGCGATATCAACACATTAGTACTAGAATAATTGCGATATCAACACATTAGTACTAGAATAGTTGCGATATCAACACATTAGTACTAGAATAGTTGCGATATCAACACATTAGTACTAGAATAATTAGGATTATCAACACATTAGTACTAGAATAATTGCGATTATCAACACATTAGTACTAGAATAATTGCGATAACCACAAACAGCAGGGATGTTAATGAAAGCTACCAGCAACTTCTAACAACTATGTTAATGAAAGCTACTAGCAACTTCTAACAACTATGTTAATGAAAGCAACAAAGCAGCTTCTAACAACTATGTTAATGTAAGCTACCAGCAACTTCTAACAACTATGTTAATGTAAGGTACCAGCAACTTCTAACAACTATGTTAATGTAAGCTACCAGCAACTTTTAACAACTATGTTAATATAAGCTACCAGCAACTTCTAACAACTATGCTAATGAAAGCTACCAGCAACTTCTAACAACTATGTTAATGAAAGCCACTAGCAACTTCTAACAACTATGTTAATGAAAGTAACAAGCAGCTTCTAACAACTATGTTAATGTAAGCTACCAGCAACTTCTAACAACTATGTTAATGTAAGCTACCAGCAACTTCTAACAACTATGTTAATGTAAGCTACCAGCAATTTTTAACAACTATGTTAATGTAAGCTACCAGCAACTTCTAAGAACTATGATAATGTAGCTACCAGCAAATTCTAACAATTATGATAATGTAGCTACCAGCAAATTCTAACAATTATGATAATGTAGCTACCAGCAAATTCTAACAATTATGATAATGTAGCTACCAGCAAATTATAACAATTATGATAATGTAGCTACCAGCAACTTCTAACAACTATGTTAATGTAAGCTACCAGCAAATTCTAACAATTAGGATAATGTAGCTACCAGCAACTTCTAACAACTATGTTAATGTAAGCTACCAGGAAATTCTATCAATTATGATAATGTAGCTACAAACAACTTCTATCTACTCTTTTAATGTGGCCACCAACAACTCTATTGATGTAGCTGCTAACAACTCTATTAATGTAGCTGCTAACAACTCTATTGATGTAGCTGCTAACAACTCTATTAAATGTAGCTGCCAACTACTCTATTAATGTAGCTGCTAACAACTCTATTGATGTAGCTGCTAACAACTCTATTGATGTAGCTGCTAACAACTCTATTGATGTAGCTGCTAACAACTCTATTGATGTAGCTGCTAACAACTCTATTGATGTAGCTGCTAACAACTCTATTGATGTAGCTGCTAACAACTTTATTGATATCGCTGCTAACAACTCTATTGATGTAGCTGCTAACAACTCTATTAATGTAGTCACTAATAAACTCTATTGATGTAGCTGCTAACAACTCTATTAATGTTGCCGCCAATAACTTCTATCTACTCTGTTATTGTGGCCGCTAACTTCTCCATCTTGAGGTTTTATCTAACCTCTGAATAAAAAAGAAAATAATGGCATAGCATGTAATCTAAGAGTATCACTCTCTCACAAACGGAACATGCCTCTTTCCTCAGTTTCTCACTTGTTTATGAAATCCAATTCCTGGACTTATGACATCGACCTTCTCGTAAAAGTCAATTCCATCCCCTACCCTTCCTCTCATCGCTAAAGTGTTCAATTCCTAAAATTGCTGTTGTTCTTCTATGCTTTGTTACTGATCTCCTGTACTCCTTTATGTGTAATTACTAACATAGACGTATCAAGCTATGTCTCTCATTCTCTTCTTTTCCTAGTCTATGTACTATTACATAGCCATTAACAACTACTAACACTTCTATCAATGTAGCCGCTAACAACTTCTGACACTACTATTAATGTAGCCGATAACAACTTCTGACACTTCTATCAATGTTGCCGCTAACAACTTCTGACACTTCTATCAATGTTGGCACTAACAACTTCTGACACTTCTATCAATGTAGCCACTAACAACTTCTGACACTTCTATCAATGTAGCCACTAACAACTTCTGACAGCTCTATTAATGTAGCCACTAACAACTTCTAACACTTCAATTAATGTAGCCACTAACAACTTCTAACACTTCTATCAATGTAGCCGCTAACAACTTCTAAGACATTCTATTAATGTAGCCACTAACAACTTCTAACATTTCTATTAATGTAGCCACTAACAACTTCTAACACTTCTAACAATGTAGCGGCTAACAACTTCTAACACTTCTATTAATGTAGCCACTAACAACTTCTGACACTTCTACAACGTTGCCACTAACAACTTCTGACACTTCTACCAATGTTGCCGCTAACAGCTTCTGACACTTCTATCAATGTTGCCGCTAACAATTTCTGACACTTCTATCAATGTAGCCGCTAACAACTTCTGACAGCTCTATTAATGTAGCCGCTAACCTAACAACTTGTAAAAACTCTGTTAATGTAGCTGTAAGCAACTTTTCACAACTTTGTTAATGTAGCCATTAACAACTACTGACAACTCTGTTAATGTAGCCGATAACAACTTCTCACAACTTTGTTAATGTAGTTACTAACAACTTCTAACAACTCTGTTAATTTAGCCGATAACAACTTCTCACAATTTTGTTAATGTAGCCACAACTTTTCCTTTTCACAACTTTGTTAATGTAGTCACTAACAACTGGTCACAACTTTGTTAATGTAGCCACTACTTTTCACAATTTTGCTAATGTAGCCACTAACAACTTCTAATAACTTTGTTAATGTAACCGCTAACAACTTTTCACAACTTTGTTAATGTAGCCACTAACAACTTCTAACAATTCTGTTAATGTAGCCACTAACAACTTCTAACAACTCTGTTAATGTAGCCGATAAGAACTTCTGATAACTCTAAAGCAAACTGGACCATATTATTAAAACACAGTAGCTGACAACTTGTAACAACTCAGTAACAAACACTAACAAATTCTAGCAAATATAAATCAGTCATTAGCAAAACTAAAACAAACAAATTAAATTATGACTTCACAAATGATAACGTTAGAAAGTCCAACAACAGTAATAAGAGAAACAAAAATCAGTTCCAGTGTCAGCATTTACAAGAGGTCAAGAGAAATGCAATCATAATAAAAGTGACTGTAAAGCTGTGACGGTTGTCCAAACTTGAAACCACTTTTCTATTTTATGTTCATCTGTCTATCACATTTTCCCTGTCTTTTCTGAAGGTTTCTCTCCAGCTCTTGCAATTCCATGTACCAAGCGTATCTTAACTAACTCACAATCTGCCCAACTAAAGTCTTACTAGAGTCAAGAGAGGCTTCGACATCGCCCACTTTACTGAAGGTGACGTCACCCCTTTGACGTCTTCGCCGTGAGATAACATGCTCGTTATCAGAGCAGCCAAGTTGTCTCTGGGCAGCTTTGTATCACCAGGACCTACACAATTATAGCCATGTATTTCTGCTTACCGAGAGCCCTCTCTTTATTTGTTATTATTTCGTCTAGCAGAACATGGAAGTAATTCCATGACCTATTATACAAGTAAAGGTTACTTCTCATCTTGACAGTCCTGTGGGAATCTAATGACCATATCTTTCCCTGAATATTTTAGGAGTGATATGGTCGGTATCACCCCAGACCACCTTTACTTCCCAGAAAAATTGCAGGTACTCAGAGAATAGGTGAATCCTGAAGCCTTGTCGTTTAACAAAAGAATCTGAGAGTTAAAACCGGGATCTTCTCATATGAGCTGGCAGCCCTATAGGTGTTCACTTATTTCATCAGATGACAAAACATATGCCCATATCAGTATGTTTCTCATTACAATTATACTACTCGTGCTACGCCTAATGTCTTTTTCTTCTGTTTACTTTCCTTGTATAAGCAGTTCAGTTGTGGACGTCGGATTCTCTTAGATAGTCTCTTGTCTATTTCTGGACGTCTTTTATCTGTTTCGAGACGCCGACCTACTTGACAGCACCTCTTCGAGGGTAATAGCATTACGTCTTGTAGTGTTCCCACTGCAGACAGTCATATGTAGCATGCTGTCTCCGCGTATTTCATCGACTCAGTGGCATTCAAGAATTTCTAATACTCGTTGTTTCTCGTCTATTCTCTCTGTCAAGCAAATCGGAGTATTATAACTTCGCTTTTGTGTGGCTAATTCGTAATATCTATCACCATCATTGTGTTCTGGTTTAGTTTTCATTTATATAATGCCCGATCATATATGTATGTATATGTATGTATGTATATATATATATATATATATATATATGGCCTTTGGCGTCTTGACACGCAGTTGGTATCAAGCTATAATAAGTCAGTTTGAGTTATTGAGTTATTGAGTTATTTGCGGGTCATCATCATTGCACTCCGAACATGTCCATGGGTGCTCAGACCCCCTCAGCAATTACCGCAGTGTCCAGCGACTGACGACTCCAGTTCTATGTTGGTTGATAAGTCTTCTTACACGGCCACTAAGTTTCTTATTTCTGGCTGTGCCCAGACTCCCATCTCTTTCATCCGAAGGAGTGACGTAGATCTGTGTTTGTCGAAGTCCTGTACTCTTCCCACATCTCGGAGGGCATTGATGATGTCCGCCCGATCCATTGGTTGCCCGTCCTCAACGACAGCACAGCTAGCCAGCCTGTCCCCTATTTCATTTCCCCATACTCCCAAATGTCCTGGGACATAGACAAAGGTGACCTTACGTATTTTTGACTACTACAATGACTCTAACCATTGCATGCGTATAGAGCCCGCCTCCACTTTTTTCTATCATGCTCATCGAATCACTCAGTATACAGGCATGGGTGTAGTCGTGTGACTCTAACCAATTGAATGCCCAGGTCACTGCCATCAAGATACAATGGGTGTGTTATTTAATGATAATAACTGCGGGATTGTTTAATAAAAAACTTCAATAATTACCGTGTCTGTGAAAGTGATCACTCTACACCGACTTCCTGGGAAGAATGTTACCATCAGGGAGGAGAATGGTTGGGTGATCTAGAGGTAAGACACAGGTGGTGGGAGTATTCCTTCGAGTTCGTGGTATCTTTATAAGTCCCCGATCTCTGGCTAACGAGATCCGACATCTAGCACTCTTCAATAAAGGTACAACAGATGATTCGTGAGCTCTCTGCGCATGTTAAAGAGGCCTTAACAGTTAACAATCGGAAAGATCGAGCCAAATGTGCCAACCATTGACTGTTACCAGATTACAATCTTCCAAATACCCCCCCCCCCCCATTTATTATTTTCAAAATGTCTTTGCCGGTGTTGCGGAGTTCGTGCGTCCGGGGTGAAACCATCTTCTGTGCTTTCGGTAGCGTGTATTGGCGGCTCTGCGCGCTGGTCGATGCACTGATCTGGAGATATGAGCAGTGTGGAGTTGTTCGATGAGCACTCAAAGTGATCTGTTTACTAAACTCCTTCCCACCGCAGGCTTTAAGCTACAGCAAAAGTTCGTGCAAGTACAAAGTAGGCGATCCACAGGCGTCTCAATGAAAGCCTATCTCTTCTCCGCCCTGTGCTTTGAATCATGGACTGACCTGAATTTCCATCCTTAAAGTCGTTTGGGGAATATGGTGGTAGTATTTCTAGTGTCCTTATTTTTCAGAGACTAGCGCCAGTTTTTATGAACTATGTGTTTGATATTTCGCAAGGCTACCCTACTTTTCCAGAAACATCCGGAAGCCATTTAACAGTGGGTGAACCTAGGAGCTCTTGCACTGAGTAGTCCAGTTTACTAACCTCAGAGCTACCGAGACTTCACACTGACTTTAAATGTTCCAATTAAATAATAAAAGTCATCGCAAACATTCATCATTGGATGTACCAGTTTTCTACACACTTTCATTATATTCAAGACAAACCTCTGGAACTTAGACCCACCAGATCAAAACATTCCTCTAATCGTGTACTGGCACCGTGCACTAATTGCAGCGCTTCTTTACTTAAGTCTGTTTATATGCCCGTTTGTTTATCTGTCTGTCTGTTTATATGCCTGTCGGTTTATATGTCCGTCTGTTTATATGCCTGTCTGTTTATATGTCAGTAGTATAGCAGGAAGGATTTGATAAGCATTTAGGCGCTAAAATAACAAAGATATATAGTAGGCGCGCGGCGCGCCTAATGTACCGTAGGCGCAGGGGGAGTTAACCGTGACATTTGTGTTCCAGATGTTGACCTCTAGTCCGGTGACCCCGGAAGTGACGTGTTTATGTTTGGTATAGGCTGACTTTGTGTACTTGAGCGATAGTGATAGGTTAGTAGATTATACACATCAGGTTTCTCATAATGAGGTTTCTTCTGGGCGCCTATGTACTGTAGGCGCAGGGGGAGTTAACTGTGACATTTCGTGTCGGGATGTTGACTGGGGTGTCTGTTGGCGTGACCTCGGCGCTTCGTATTTTAAAAATCCGAATTATTTTTTAACTGTGACATTTCGTGTCGGGATGTTGACTGGGGTGTCTGTCGGCGTGACCTCGGCGCTGCGTATTTTAAAATTCCGAATTATTTTAAAAAAAACAGTCTCCATCTGATTTCGAACACGGGTCTACGGCGTGCCAGGCCGACACTTACCACTATGCTACAGGCGATCACAGAATTAGAGCTGAATGAGACAGGTGAATCGTGATGCTTTTTTGTTGGTACCTGACAGCTAGCTAGTAGTAGAGAAAGATTGACCCGCATTTAGGCGCTAAATTAACGAAGATATATAGGGCGGCGCCCCGCGCGCATAACGCGTGCGGCGCAGGGGGAGTTAACCGTGATATTTCATGTCGGGATACCCGGTGACTCTCGTTGACCTCTCAACCTCTCGGCGCCATGGTCGGGTGAGCTCTCGCCGTATGTATGTCATGTCGAGGTAGTAGACACGTATGTCATGTCATTGTAACAGTCATGTCAATGTAACAGTCATTTCGTTGTAATAGTCATTCTCGTTGTAACAGTCACGTGTGTCATGTCGTTTTCAAGAGCGTATGGTATGTCGTTGTAACAGTCATTTCGTTGTTAATAGCATCTCGTTGTAACAGTCACGTATGGCATGTCGTTTTATCAGACACGTATGGTATGTCGTTGTAACAGACATGTTGTTGTATCAGTCATGTCGATGTAGTAGACACGTATATCATGTCATTGTAACAGTCATGTCAATGTAAAGTCATGTCAATGTAACAGTCATTTCGTTGTAATAGTCATCTCGTTGTAACAGTCACGTATGTCATGTCGTTTTATCAGACACGTATGGCATGTCGTTGTAACAGACATGTCGTTGTATCAGTCATGTTGATGTAGTAACATGTATGTCATGTCATTGTAACAGTCATGTCAATTTAAAAGTCATGTCAATGTAACAATCATTTCGTTGTAATAGTCATCTCGTTGTAACAGTCACGTATGTCATGTCGTTTTATCAGAGACGTATGGTATGTCGTTGTAACAGACATGTCGTTGCATCAGTCATGTCGATGTAGTAGACACGTATGTCATGTCGTTGTAACAGACACGTATGGTATGTCGTTGTAACAGACATGTCGTTGTATCAGGCATGTCGATGTAGTAGACACGTATATCATGTCATTGTAACAGTCATGTCAATGTAACAGTCATGACAATGTAACAGGCATTTCGTTGTAATAGTCATCTCGTTGTACAGTCACGTATGTCATGTCGTTTTATCAGACACGTATGGCATGTCGTTGTAACATACATGTCGTTGTATCAGTCATGTCGATGTAGTAGACACGTATGTCATGTCATTGTAACAGTCATGTCAATGTAACAGTCATGTCAATGTAACAGTCATTTCGTTGTAATAGTCATCTCGTTGTAACAGTCACGTATGTCATGTCGTTTTATCAGAGACGTAGGGTATGTCGTTGTAACAGACATGTCGTTGCATCAGTCATGTCGATGTAGTAGACACGTATGTCATGTCGTTGTAGCAGACACGTATGGTATGTCGTTGTAACAGACATGTCGTTGTATCAGGCATGTTGATGTAGTTAGACACTTATGTCATGTCATTGTAACAGTCATGTCAATGTAACAGTCATGACAATGTAACAGGCATTCGTTGTAATAGTCATCTCGTTGTAACAGTGACGTATGTCATGTCGTTTATCAGACACGTATGGTATATCGTTGTAACAGACATGTCGTTGTATCAGTCATGTCGATGTAGTAACATGTATGGCATGTCAATGTAACAGTCATGTCAATGTAACAGTCATTTTCAATGTAACAGTCATTTCGTTGTAATAGTCATCTCGTTGTAACAGTCAGGTATGTCATGTTGTTTTATCAGACACGTATGGTATATCGTTGTAACAGACATGTCGTTGTATCAGTCATGTCGATGTAGTAGACATGTATGGCATGTCAATGTAACAGTCATGTCAATGTAACAGTCATTTTCATGTAACAGTCATTTCGTTGTAATAGTCATCTCGTTGTAACAGTCACGTATGTCATGTGTTTTTTTATCAGAGACGTATGGTATGTCGTTGTAGCAGACATGTCGTTGTATCAGGCATGTCGATGTAGTAGACACGTATGTCATGTCATTGTAACAGTCATGTCAATTTAACAGTCATTCGTTGTAATAGGCATCTCTTTGTAACAGACACGTATGTCATGTCGTTTTATCAGACACGTATGGTATGTCGTTGTAACAGACATGTCGTTGTATCAGTCATGTCGATGTAGTAGACACGTATGTCATGTCATTGTAACAGTCATGTCAATGTAAACAGTCATGTCAATGTAACAGTCATTTCGTTGTAATAGTCATCTCGTTGTAACAGTCACAGATGGCAGGTCGTTTTATCAGACACGTATGGTTGTCGTTGTACAGACATGTCGTTGTATCAGTCATGTCGATGTAGTAGATACGTATGTCATGTCATTGTAACAGTCATGTCAATGTAACAGTCTTGTCAATGTAACAGTTATTTCGTTGTAATAGTCATCTCGTTGTAACAGTCACGTATGTCATGTCGTTTTATCAGAACGTATGGTATGTCGTTGTAACAGACATGTCGTTGTATCAGTCATATCGATGTAGTAGACACGTATGTCATGTCATTGTAACAGTCCTGTCAATGTAACAGTCATGTCAATGTACAGTCATTTCGTTATAATAGTCATCTCGTTGTAACAGTCACGTATGGCATGTCATTTTATCAGACACGTATGGCATGTCGTTGTAACAGACATGTCGTTGTATCAGTCATGTCGACGTAGTAGACACGTATGTCATGTCATTGTAACAATCATGTCAATGTAACAGTCATGTCAATGTAAACAGTCATATCGTTGTAATACTCATCTCGTTGTAACAGTCACGTATGTCATGTCGTTTTATCAGAGACGTATGGTTTGTCGTTGTAACAGACATGTCGTTGCATCAGACATGTCGATGTAGTAGACACGTATGTCATGTCATTGTAACAGTCATGTCAATGTAACAGTCATGACAATGTAACAGGCATTTCGTTGTAATAGTCATCTCGTTGTAAAGTCACGTATGTCATGTCGTTTTATCAGATACGTATGACATGTCGTTGTAACATACATGTCGTTGTATCAGTCATGTCGATGTAGTAGACACGTTGTCATGTCATTGTAACAGGCATGTCAATGTAACAGTCATGACAATGTAACAGGCATTTCGTTGTAATAGTCATCTCGTTGTAACAGTCACGTATGTCATGTCGTTTTATCAGAGACGTATGGTATGTTGTTGTAACAGACATTTCATTGCATCAGTCATCTCGATGTAGTAGACACGTATGTCATGTCGTTGTAACAGACACGTATGGTATGTCGTTGTAACAGACATGTCGTTGTATCAGGCATGTCGATGTAGTAGACACCTATGTCATGTCATTGTAACAGTCATGTCAATGTAACAGTCATGACAATGTAACAGGCATTTCGTTGTAATAGTCATCTCGTTGTAACAGTCACGTATGTCATGTCGTTTTATCAGACACGTATGGTATATCGTTGTAACGACATGTCGTTGTATCAGCATGTCGATGTAGTAGACACGTGTGGCATTCATTGTAACAGTCATGTCAATGTAACAGTCATGTCAATGTAACAGTCATTGCGTTGTAATAGTAATCTCGTTGTACAGGCACGTATGTCATGTTTGTTTATCAGAGACGTATGGTATTCGTTGTTAACAGACATGTCGTTGTAGCAGCATGTCGATGTAGTAGACACCTATGTCATGTCATTGTAACAGTCATGTCAATGTAACAGTCATTTCGTTGTAATAGTCATCTCGTTGTAACAGACACGTATGTCATGTCGTTTTATCAGACACGTATGGTATGTCATTGTAACAGACATGTGGTTGTATCAGTCATGTCGATGTAGTAGACACGTATGTCATGTCATTGTAACAGTCATGTCAATGTAACAGTCATGTCAATGTAACAGTCATTTCGTTGTAATAGTCATCTCGTTGTAACAGTCACGTATGTCATGTCGTTTTATCAGACACGTATGTATGTCGTTGTAACAGACATGTCGTTGTATCAGGCATGTCGATGTAGCACACACGTATGTCTATCATTGTAAACAGTCATGTCAATGTAACAGTCATGTCAATATAACAGTCATTTCGTTGTAATAGTCATCTCGTTGTAACAGTCACGTATGTCATGTCGTTTTATCAGAGACGTATGGTATGTCGTTGTAACAGACATGTAGTTGTATCAGTCATGTCGAGTAGTAGACACGTATGTCATGTCATTGTAACAGTCATGTCAATGTAACACTCATTTCGTTTAATATCGGCTCGTTGTAACAGACACGTTGGTCACTAGTTTAATGAGTATTATGTATTGTATCATAGGTCACAATCTATTTTCAGTAACTAATCAGGTATTGCATCAGAGATCAAAATCTATTTTTAGTAACTCAACATCCCCATTATAGGGGAACTGAGTAACACCATCTCTTTTTGCGCCAGTATTGAAATCTGAAATTTTCACAAAAAGAGATGGTGTTACTCAGTTCCCCTATAATGGGGATGTTGAGTTACTAAAAATAGATTTTGATCTCTGATGCAATACTTGATTAGTTACTAAAAATAGATTGTGACCTATGATCCATAACAGAATACTCATTGTACTAGTGACCAACGTGTCTGTTACAACGAGGCCGACTATTAAACGAAATGAGTGTTACATTGACATGACTGTTACAATGACATGACATACGTGTCTACTACATCGACATGACTGATACAACGACATGTCTGTTACAACGACATACCATACGTCTCTGATAAAACGACATGACATACGTGACTGTTTACAACGAGATGACTATTACACGAAATGACTGTTATATTGACATGACTGTTACATTGACATGACTGTTACATGATATGACATACGTGTCTACTACATCGACATGCCTGATACAACGACATGTCTGTTACAACGACATACCATACGTGTCTGATAAAACGACATGACATACGTGACTGTTACAACGAGATGACTATTACAACGAAATGACTGTTACATTGACATGACTGTTACATTGACATGACTGTTACAATGACATGACATACGTGTCTACTACATCGACATGACTGATACAACGACATGTCTGTTACAATGACATACCATACGTGTCTGATAAAACGACATGACATACGTGTCTGTTACAACGAGATGACTATTACAACGAAATGACTGTTACATTGACATGACTGTTACAATGACATGACATAGGTGTCTACTACATCGAACATGCCTGCTACAACGACATGTCTGTTACACGAGATGACTATTACAACGAAATGACTGTTACATTGACATGACTGTTACAATGACATGACATACGTGTCTACTACATCGACATGACTGATACAACGACATGTATGTTTACAACGACATGTCATACGTATCTGATAAAACAACATGACATACGTGACTGTTACAACGAGATGACTATTACAACGAAATGCCTGTTACATTGTCATGACTGTTACATTGACATGACTGTTACAATGACATGACATACGTGTCTACTACATCGACATGCCTGATACAACGACATGTCTGTTACAACGACATACCATACAACGACATGACATACGTGTCTACTACATCGACATGCCTGATACAACGATGTCTGTTACAACGACAAACCATACGTCTCTGATAAAACGACATGACATACGTGACTGTTACAACGAGATGAGTATTACAACGAAATGACTGTTACATTGACATGACTGTTACATTGACATGATTGTTACAATGACATGACATACGTCTACTACGTCGACATGACTGATACAACGACATGTCTGTTACAACGACATGCCATACGTGTCTGATAAAGACATGCCATACGTGACTGTTACAACGAGATGACTATCATAACGAAATGACTGTTACATTGACATGACTGTTACATTGACAGACTGTTACAATGACATGACATACGTGTCTACTACATCGATGACTGATACAACGACATGTCTGTTACAACGACATACCATACGTCTCTGATAAACCGACATGACATACGTGACTGTTACAACGAGATGACTATTACAACGAAATAACTGTTACATTGACAAGACTGTTACATTGACATGACTGTTTACAATGACATGACATACGTATCTACTACATCGACATGACTGATACAACGACATGTCTGTTACAACGACATACCATACGTGTCTGATAAAACGACCTGCCATCTGTGACTGTTACAACGAGATGACTATTACAACGAAATGACTGTTACATTGACATGACTGTTACATTGACATGACTGTTACAATGACATGACATACGTGTCTACTACATCGACATGACTGATACACGACATGTCTGTTACAACGACATACCATACGTGTCTGATAAAACGATAAACATGACATACGTGTCTGTTACAAAGAGATGCCTATTACACGAAATGACTGTTACATTGACATGACTGTTACAATGACATGACATACGTGTCTACTACATCGACATGCCTGATACAACGACATGTCTGCTACAACGACATACCATACGTGTCTGATAAAACAACATGACATACCTGACTGTTACACGAGATGACTATTACAACGAAATGACTGTTCCATTGAAATGACTGTTACATTGACATGACTGTTACATTGACATGCCATACAGTCTACTACATCGACATGACTGATACAACGACATGTCTGTTACAACGATATACCATACGTGTCTGATAAAACGACATGACATACGTCACTGTTACAACGAGATGACTATTACAACGAAATGCCTGTTTACATTGTCATGACTGTTACATTGACATGACTGTTTACAATGACATGATATACGTGTCTACTACATCGACATGCCTGATACAACGACATGTCTGTTACAACGACATACCATACGTGTCTGTTACCGACATGACATACGTGTCTACTACATCGACATGACTGATGCAACGACATGTCTGTTCAACGACATACCATACGTCTCTGATAAACGACATGACATACGTGACTGTTACAACGAGATGACTATTACAACGAAATGACTGTTACATTGACATGACTTTTAAATTGACATGACTGTTACAATGACATGACTACGTGTCTACTACATCAACAGACTGATACAACGACATGTCTGTTACAACGACATGCCATACGTGTCTGATAAACGACATGACATACGTGACTGTTACAACGAGATGACTATTACAACGAAATGACTGTTACATTGACATGACTTTTACATTGACATGACTGTTACAATGACATGATATACGTGTCTACTACATCGACATGACTGATACAACAACATGTCTTTTTACAACGACATACCATACGTGTCTGATAAAACGACATGCCATACGTGACTGTTACAACGAGATGCCTATTACAACGAAATGACTGTTACAACGACATACCATACGTCCTCTGATAAAACGACATGACACACGTGACTGTTACAACGAGATGACTATTACAACGAAATGACTGTTACATTGACATGACTGTTACAATGACATGACATACGTGTCTACTACCTCGACATGACATACATACGGCGAGAGCTCACCCCGACCATGGCGCCGAGAGGTTGAGAGGTCAACGAGAGGTCACCGGGTATCCCGACATGAAATATCACGGTTAACTCCCCCTGCGCCGCACGCGTTATGCGCGCGGGGCGCCGCCCTATATATCTTCGTTAATTTAGCGCCTAAATGCGGGTCAATCTTCTCTACTACTAGCTAGCTGTCAGGTACCAACAAAAGCATCACGATTCACCTGTCTCATTCAGCCTCTAATTCTGTGATCGCCTGTAGCATAGTGGTAAGTGTCTGGCCTGGCACGCCGTAGACCCGTGTTCGAAATCAGATGGAGACTGTTTTTTTTAAATAATTCGGAATTTTTAGAATACGCAGCGCCGAGGTCACGCCGACAGACCCCCCAGTCAACATCCCGACACGAATGTCACAGTTAAAAATAATTCGGAATTTTTTAAAATACGGAGCGCCGAGGTCACGCCGACAGACACCCCCAGTCAACATCCCGACACGAAATGTCACAGTTAACTCCCCCTGCGCCTACAGTACATTAGGCGCCCAGAAGAAACCTCATTATGAGAAACCTGATGTTGTATAATCTACTAACCTATCACTATCGCTCAAGTACACCAAAGTCAGCCTATACCAAACATAAACACGTCACTTCGGGTCACCGGGACTAGAGGTCAACATCTTTACACAAAATGTCACGGTTAACTCCCCCTGCGCCTACGGTACATTAGGCGCGCCGCGGCCTACTATATATCTTTGTTTATTTAGCGCCTAAATGCTTATCAAATCCTTCCTGCTATACTACTTATGTCCGTCTGTTTATCTGTCTGTCTGTTTATCTGCCAGTCGGTTTATCTGTCCGTCTGTTTATATGCCTGTCTGTTTATCTGTCCATCTGTTTATCTGCTCGTCTGTTTATTTGCCCGTTTATTTATCTGTCCGTCTGTTTATCTGTCTATCTGATCTGCTTGTCTGTTTATCTGGCCGTCTGTTTATCTGACACTTCAGCCTGGCCGTAGATATCACTTTTCGACAAAATATGTTCTAAGCTACCCAACCAGGCTGGATGGCTGACAATGCATGTCTTGTGCCAGTAACAATTAGGAGTTTGTTTACTGTTTAGTATGCAATAGTCAACATTACCTGCCTACCTACCCATCCACACCTCACTCAAATTCCACACAAATAACCACCCATCTACCTACCTACCTATTTAGCATGTACATACTTGGGTGCTACCTACTTACATCCTACCTGCCTGCCTGTTAGTCCATCAGACTGTCTAGGTATCTTACTGATGTATCACTGAAACACCCTTTGCCCTTACTGATTCTGCTACTTGCCGTTTATACCGCTCCGCTACTTCAAGCCCCTATTTGCAGTCTCACAGTTGGTATTTCCAGTTATATTTCTATTGATGATTCTCGACAGCTCGACCCTTGTTAGGCCTTGCCGAACTTGCTATTGTGGAGCCACCACTGGTACCAACTGGAAGGAACCAATTGCCTATTTCCAGCGCTCCCTGGATATATTCTTAATTGACTTGAAGCTGTTTGCACTGGACTGCTTGAAAGAACTCAAGTGCTGAAAACACTGGATTGACCGGGACAACTTGATGATAATTCCCAGTCTCCACAGACCAGGGCTTCTGCTTGAATTGAACAATGGCTGCTATCATAACATTGACATGTGTTTCTCACACGTCATCTCTCAAGTTTTCATGCGTTGTGGCCTGATGAGAACTAGCACCAGGCGGTGACTCTGACATCGCCCAGCACTGGATGTTAAGTGACTGAAGACAGCATCTCTCCCAGCACTGGATGTTAAGTGACTGAAGACAGCATCTCTCCCAGCACTGGATGTTAAGTGACTGAAGACAGCATCTCTCCCAGCACTGGATGTTAAGTGACTGAAGACAGCATCTCTCCCAGCACTGGATGTTGAGTGACTGAAGACAGCATCTCTCCCAGCACTGGATGTTGAGTGACTGAAGACAGCATCTCTCCCAGCACTGGATGTTGAGTGACTGAAGACAGCATCTCTCCTATCTGGTTTCGTGATCGATTTGAAATCTTCGTACTTCACGTTGTGCTTATTCGCCTCTGCGACACCCTTGGCCCGTTCTTCGCGATGACAGGTACATCACAGTGACAACAGAATGTAACAATGACAGGTACATCACAATGACAACAGAATGTAACAATGACAGGTACATCACAATGACAACAGAATGTAACAATGACTCTCAAATAAAAGAAATTCACTCACTGGTTTATTGCATAACAGGATCACTCTGCATGACATCATTAACAACAATGCTATATTGTCGACTCTCGACACCAACTCAATACCTACTATAATCGTAACATTGTTCTCTGTTGCGGCTAATCACGGCCTATATGAGTGAAGAACACACTGTTCTAACCTACAAGCGAGTATCACAACTCATTCATTATATGTGTTTGCCAGTTCTCCAAACCGTGTCTCCTGGTTGGCGAACTGTTCTCTACAGTAACTAACTGAAGATTCATAACTCCTACTGCAAAGACTCTATTACCACTGTGAACAATGAACTCCTATCTATATTGCATAGTTACCTATTTTACACAAATCACTATCTCCTTGAAATAGATCAACCTATTCTCTCTCATTCCTTCTGGAAGAACAAACAACTATCTCCTTGAAATAGATCAACCTATTCTCTCTCATTCCTTCTGGGAAGAACAAACAACTATCTCCTTGAAACAGATCAACCTATTCTCTCACAGTCCTTCTGGAAAGAACAAACAACTATCTCCTTGAAACAGATCAACCTATTCTCTCTCATTCCTTCTGGGAAGAACAAACAACTATCTCCTTGAAACAGATCAACCTATTCTCTCTCATTCCTTCTGGGAAGAACAAACAACTATCTCCTTGAAACAGATCAACCTATTCTCTCACAGTCCTTCTGGAAAGAACAAACAACTATCTCCTTGAAACAGATCAACCTATTCTCTCAGAGTCCTTCTGGTAAGAACAAACAACTATCTCCTTGAAACAGATCAACCTATTCTCTCACAGTCCTTCTGGTAAGAACAAACAACTATCTCCTTGAAACAGATCAACCTATTCTCTCACAGTCCTTCTGGTAAGAACAAACAACTATCTCCTTGAAACAGATCAACCTATTCTCTCACAGTCCTTCTGGTAAGAACAAACAACTATCTCCTTATCCTGACAATTCCTAACTAGCGTCTCACCCACGGTATCGCCTGGTTCAAACTGACCCTGCGTCCGCATCGGGTTCTCCTGTCTGTCTCTTTAACTTTACTCACAACCCCTTGTCTTTTCTAACCTTCTCCTCATTTTCATGAAACTCTTTGTTTCCTCGTCTATTCACTACAACCCCGCTTTTCTCGTGGAACCTGAGCTCCTACTTATTTGTCTACCCTGACCTTCACCTTTCGACCTTTTCCTTCTTCTCTCACTCCATACTCTGTTTCATCACTATCTACATGTCTACCTGTCTATCTGCCCGTCCATCTGTTTTTCTGTCCATCCGTCTATTTGTCTGTCGTTCTTTTAGTCCGTCCGTTTGTTTGTACATCTGTCCGTCTATTCATTCTTCTATTTGTCCGTTCGTTAGTCCACCAGTTTGTATGTCCGTCTGTGTGTCAGCCCTCTGGAATGTCAGTAAGTCCCTCTGTTTGTCCGCCCGTCTGTCTGTTTGCCTTCCGTCATTCTGTCCGCCGTCCGTTTGTCTGTCCGTCGGTGTGTCTGTCTACACGTCTAAATGCTTGTCTGTCATCAATTATTGTATCTACCAAAACTTTGCAGCAGGCCCTATCTGGCTTTCATGTCTGGGTCTCTATGTGTAATAATATATTCTCTGTCTGTTCGTCCATCTATCTGTCCGCACCGTCATATGTTAGCCATCTCGTGGGCCAAGAATTCCATGCCTGTATTGATTTATGTTTATTTGTGTGTGTGTGTGTGTGTGTGTGTGTGTGTGTGTGTGTGTGTGTGTGTGTGTGTGTGTGTGTGTGTGTGTGTGCATGCGTGATAGAAAGCACCAAAACAACGCATGTTTATACACATTGCTTCGCGTTAATTAATTTAATTTATTGTCGCCCCTTGAGACGCCATCTATTTCCAGTAACATTTTAATAATTTTTTTTTAACTGGGGGAAAAAAAAAACATAGAGGAAACATAGAAACTATGAGGCAGTTTAAGAGAGTGACTTTGTCATTTATCAAGAGGACAATTTATATCCAAATATACAATTATAAGATTGTGGAGAGGCATGACCACCAGCACCAGCAGGCACTTGATGTTAATGATAATCCACCGTGCTGTGCTGTCATCTAACATTTGAAACAACGGGTGGGGAACACATCAGCGGCTGACTAAATATTCGCATCAGACGTCACACTGCTTGCAGCACGCCAGATGGTCGAAGATAACAGCAAACACTGACTTTGCTGCGAGAAGGGACGGACAAGACAACAGGTCATGCGTCAACACAATAAGGTGAGGAGTTCGGGGTATACCATAAGAATTTAGCACCAGTCGGAATAGAAAAAGAGGTAAACCATGACGAATTATAGAAAGGTTTCAATATTTGGGGAATGTGAGGCAGCTTCATCTTTGTGACCTGTTGAAGATGGTGATCATATTTTATCACAACTTTTATATCTCTATTATATCTCTACAGCTGTTTGTCTGTTCCTCTTATCAAACTATTATCTTCAAACGCGAAATATCTTTTCAGTTTCCCTCTATCTCTTCTCTCCTTATTTTCTCACTCGTCACAATATATTTATCACATGCGCCTGGTTACGAATATCAACGTCTCAACTCTATCAACTCGTTGCTCCCCTCTTCTCCCCACAGTCACTAGATCAAAGTCTCAACTCTATCAACTTGTTGCTCCCCTGTTCTCCCTATAGTCACTAGATCAACGTCTCAACTCTATCAACTTGTTGCTCCTCTCTTCTCCCTATAGTCACTAGATCAACGTCTCAACTGTATCAACTCGTTGCTCCTCTCACCCCACAAGTGTTATAGTGTTGTGATATTCTTTGTTCTTTATCTCGAATAGTTAGTGGCTAGTACTTCAATGATCACAACACACAATATGATATATAATAGACTTGCACATAAGTCTCTCTTCAATGTTCAACTATTAATGTTTATTGGAATGGAACATTGTTCATCAACATCTTCATTTTCTTACAAACTTGTGAGTCTACTTACGACATGTAGAATATATGAAGCACAATGGAACACAATTCTTGGACACTTGTAAAACAACTTCTACTGATAACTTCTCTAGTGTCTTAATCATCTATCACTGACTTATGACTGTAACTTGTAGAATTCTAACTGTTCTGACTCTATTTCTAAACTGCTTAACTGCTTCTACTTCTAACTTCTGACTGACTCTTCTAAATCTCTGGCTAAACTTAACTGCTGGTTCGCTCTCCTAACTTAACTTTCTAACTGTTCTGACTCTAACTGTTAACTGGCTAACTGCCTTTAGCAGTTCGGCCGAAGCCGTTTTAACTGACTCAGTCTACATTCTACTTCTTCTAATTCTCTGGCTTGACTTAACTGTCCTAACTCCTTCGACTTTAAATACTCCTCAACTCTCTTCTACCTGCGAGATGGTGACCAATAAGATCATCGCAAATTGACCACTCCAACGTGATCTGGTCACTCAATGTTTACGTGTCCAGTGTCCACCATCTGTGACTCACCTGAACTCGCAACTTCTCATGACTCATTTGGAATAATCTTTGTCACAACAAGCTATTTGTGAACCATCTTCCCATGACCTAATGGGATAACGTTACTCCATGAGCTGACCTCTCCTGGTCATGATTCACTCAAGCTAACACAATGAATAACCACTTTGTTGTTGTGAACATGATGGACACTCGTGGAGATCTGACAATAACACCACGAGGTCGTTGCGTGATGGTCATCCTCACAACCACTGGGCGTATGTGTCGTTCCACTATTCTGGACCTCTCCTTCGGTGCGTGTCACTACCCACCCTCTACAACAGGTGAGTGGGGATCATGGAAAATCCCATCGCTTTGTCCAATTACTCTGAACCTCACTCCTTCCTCCAGGTTACTACCCTTCTCCTATAACCTCTACTGTAACTAAACTTCTGACTCACTAGTTATACTGAAATACTATCATTGTAGTTAAGATCTGCTGGTCGCCACTATATGATACTGCTATCGTCTATTTGAGAAGCGGTAGCTTCCACCAGCTTCACTGTTACACAAGCCCCCAGATCAACTCGTTGCTCCTCTCACCCCACAAGCCCCCAGATCAACTCGTTGCTCCTCTCTCCCCACAAGCCCCCAGATCAACTCGTTGCTCCTCTCTCCCCACAAGCCCCCAGATCAACTCGTTGCTCCTCTCTCCCCACAAGCCCCCAGATCAACTCGTTGCTCCTCTCACCCCACAAGCCCCCAGATCAACTCGTTGCTCCTCTCACCCCACAAGCCCCCAGATCAACTCGTTGCTCCTCTCACCCCACAAGCCCCCAGATCAACTCGTTGCTCCTCTCACCCCACAAGCCCCCAGATCAACTCGTTGCTACTCTCACCCCACAAGCCCCCAGATCAACTCGTTGCTCCTCTCTCCCCACAAGCCCCCAGATCAACTCGTTGCTCCTCTCTCCCCACAAGCCCCCAGATCAACTCGTTGCTACTCTCACCCCACAAACCCCCAGATCAACTCGTTGCTCCTCTCTCCCCCTCAAGCCCACTAGATCAACTCGTTGCTCCTCTCTCCCCCTCAAGCCCACTAGATCAACTCGTTGCTCCTCTCTCCCCACAAGCCCACTAGATCAACGCCTCTAGACCAAAGACACAACATTATTAGCGTTGATGCTGGAAATAAACTTTCTTTTCTCAATGTCCTCTTCTAGAAAGGCCACTCATAGTCCTCCATTGTTTCCTCCACATTCTTCTGTCAAACCACATTCATTGAACCGTAAACAGATAACTATAAATATAACCTGTTATGAGGTGACAGCCAAGGCTGACCTTTACAGATGTTGAGGAATAGTTAAAGGAAGTCTTAAGTTAATAAGAAAATGTATGGTGAGCCGTGATAGCCGTTTCATAACGACATATAGTGGCTCAAATCTTGATGCTAACTAGTTTTGTTATACAGCAGCATATGTATTGATTCTTGGTTGTTAGTTGGCGTAATCTGTTATCATGTTAGTTATTTTTTCTTTGTAGCTAGTGCTTGCTTTCTGTTATCGTAACCGTGTTAGGAAGAGCAATAGTTATTGCTTGTTGATACAACAGAGTTCCACATAGCCGAGAAGTAGGATTATGGGTAATCTAGTGGAGGAAGGAGGGTGGGGAAGCAACGAGTTCATAGTTGAGACGTTGATTTAGGGGCGGGGCGCTTGTGGGGAGGGGAAAGCGATGAATTGATAGTTAAGACGTTGTTCTAGGGGCGGGGCGCTTGTGGGGAGGGGAAAGCGATGAATTGATAGTTAAGACGTTGTTCTAGGGGCGGGGTGCTTGTGGGGAGGGGAAAGCGATGAATTGATAGTTAAGACGTTGATCCAGGGGCGAGGTCCTTTATTCGAAAAACAAGGTGGGACTAAGACTTTAGTCAGCAGTTGAACTGAACATGGTCAGCGACTGTTTGCGTGGGGATCAACTACCAACAGATGATCTCGACCTCCCCGTTGCTACTCTGGAAACAGACAAAACAGTCTGGCCAATAAGGATCGACGTGTTGTGCAGAGCAACACGGACTTCAGCTCTTCAGCTCTTCAGCTCTTCAGGACGAATTCTGCGCAATGTACGAGCTTTGTCGCGTCTGCGAGGGCCCCACTTGTAGACGATACCTGCAGATGACAATTGTAGACGACACATGTAGACGACACTTGTAGACGACATTTGTAGACGAAACTTGTAGACGACACCTGTAGACGACATTTTTAGACGACACCTGTAGATGATACATGTAGACGACATTTGTAGACGACACCTGTAGATGATACCTGTAGGCGAAATTTGTAGACGACATTTGTAGACGACACTTGAAGATGACAGTTGTAGACGAAACTTGTAGACGACACCAGTAGATGACACTTATAGACGACATTTGTAGACACCTGCAGACGACATTTTTAGACGAAACTTGTAGATGACACCTGTAGATGACACCTGTATATGACACTTGTAGACGAAATTTGTATACGACACCTGTAGGTGACAGTTGTAGACGAAACATGTAGACGATACCTCTAGATAACACCTGTATATGACACTTGTAGACATTTGTATACGACACCTGTAGACGACATTTGTAGACGACACTTGTAGATGGCAGTTGTAGACGAAACTTGTAGACGACACCTGTAGATGACACCTGTAGATGACACCTGTAGATGACACTTGTAGACGAAATTTGTAGACGACACTTGTAGATGACACTTGTAGACGAAATTTGTAGACGACACCTGTAGATGACACTTGTAAACGAAATTTGTAGACGACACCTGTAGATGACACTTGTAGACGAATTTGTAGACGACACCTGTAGATGACACTTGTAGACGACACCTGTAGACGACAGTTGTAGACGTGCCTTAAACTTAGCTTTGTCGAGCCTCGCAATTTCCCCTATAAACTTTTGTTTCAAGTTTACAAAAATTATTATTGTTTTGAATTAACTCAGCCTTATCTTTATTTTCATTTATTTATAGTTTTGTAAATTCATGACTCGTTCGTTTTCTTCTTCTTTGTTGTTTAGATTGCATACCTTTTCCCCTCCAGCTATTTGCAACAGATGTTTCTCCATTTTTTGTGTGTGTGCATCTGTTTCTGTATATGAAATTGTGTTGTCAAAATCCCATAATTGGCCGTGTTCTCAAAAATGGTATTGGAAGAAGACATTTTCGCATGTAATTTAGCTTCAGACCTGTTAAGTCTCGGTTACTTAATGGATGTGTGTCCTTCTGTTATCATGTTCACTAACCTTATGTTTATGAGTGTTTTATTCTATAGGTTAGTGACATTACACATATAGTCTTTCCTTTCAAACTGGAAATAACTGCTCGATGCATACAGAATATATTAAGTACAACACTGTATCGTTGGATGTGTTTTGCCATAGCTACCTTGAGAAATCAAAGTTATGACTGCATTATTAGCGGCATCAAAAGAAACATTAATCCCTCCCATGTTTGTGTGCTAGACTTTACGAGATTCTCGATTAGGTCTCACTGCAAGCAACAGCGGTCAGAGACTGCACAGTTATTGGAATCAGTTGTCGCTGAATCACAAGTTGTAAGATTGGCACTAGCGGTCGCTGAATCACAAGTTGTAAGATTTGCACTTAGTATTGCTGTGATTGTCCCTTTCTTGTAATGGTTGAACGACATCGGTGGTGAATAATGATGGTTGAGTATAAAAGTGGTGGGAGAAAGGTGACCTGGTATAATAGTGGTGGGATAAAGATGACCTGGTATAATAGTGGTGGGAGAAAGATGACCTGGTATAATAGTGGTGGGAGAAAGGTGACCTTGTATAATAGTGGTGGGAGCAAGGTGACCTGGTATAATAGTGGTGGGAGAAAGGTGACCTGGTATAATAGTGGTGGGAGAAAGGTGACCTGGTATAATAGTGGTGGGAGAAAAGTGACCTGGTATAATAGTGGTGGGAGAAAGGTGACCTGGTATAATAGTGGTGGGAGAAAGGTGACCTGGTATAATAGTGGTGGGAGAAAGTTGACCTGGTATAATAGTGGTGGGAGAAAGGTGACATGGTATAATAATTGTGGGAAAAAAGTGACCTGGTATAATAGTGGTGGAAGGAAAGTGACCTGGTATAATAGTGGTGGGAGAAAAGTGACATGGTACAATAGTTGTGGGAAAAAAGTGACCTGGCATAATAGTGGTGGGAGGAAAGTGACATGGTATAATAGTGGTGAGAGTAAAGTGACCTGATATGATAGTGGTGGGAGGAAAGTGACATGGTACAATAGTTGTGGGAAAAAAGTGACCTGGCATAATAGTGGTGGGAGGAAAGTGACCTGATATGATAGTGGTGGGAGGAAAGTGACCTGTTATGATAGGGGTGGGAGGAAAGTGACCTGATATGATAGTGGTGGGAGAAAAGTGACCTGGTATGATAGTGGTAGGAGGAAAGTGACCTGGTATGATAGTGGTAGGAGGAAAGTGACCTGATATGATAGTGGTAGGAGGAAAGTGACCTGATATGATAGTGGTAGGAGGAAAGTGACCTGATATGATAGTGGTAATAGGAAAGTGACCTGATATGATAGTGGTAATAGAAAAGTGACCTGATATGATAGTGGTAGAAGAAAAGTGACCTGGTATAATAGTGGTGGGAGGAAAGTGACCTGGTATGATAGTGGTGGGAGGAAAGTGACCTGGTATGATAGTGGTGGGAGGAAAGTGACCTGGTATGATAGTGGTGGGAGGAAAGTGACCTGGTATGATAGTGGTGGGAGGAAAGTGACCTGGTATAATAGTGGTAGGAGGAAAGTGACCTGGTATGATAGTGGTGGGAGGAAAGTGACCTGGCATAATAGTGGTGGGAGGAAAGTGACCTGGTATAATAGTGGTGGGAGGAAAGTGACCTGGTATAATAGTGGTGGGAGGAAAGTGACCTGGTATAATAGTGGTGGGAGGAAAGTGACCTGGTATGATTGTGATGAGAGATGAATTGCCTGGTATGATGATGGTGTTTAGAAGCGGTGGCTTTTGATCGTACTGTGGTGATAAATAATAGTGGAGGTGTAGGATGATTGTGAGTAATATTGGCCGGGCCTGATGGTTGGTTGTGATGGTGTCGCGAGAACAGTGATTTAGAATGATATTTTTGTGGGTAATAGATGTGTAGTATGATGAGGTATGACATTGGTAGGTACTATTTGCGATTTATGGCGAAATTATGTAATAGTAACGGACTATAATGGTAGTGGATAACTACCCAGTAGGATGGTGTCCCTTGACAGAGGTGGTTTATAATGCCAGTGAATTCCAGACCAAAGATTGTAGAAATCACGAGATACAGGGTTTGACAGTTAGCCTTTTAAAACAGCGTTTAGAAAAAATATAGCATTTAGTGATACATGCTAGTTGTGATAGTAGGATTAAACATTAGGGCGCAAATGTAGCAATAACATAACAAAGAGGAATGATCAAATAACACAAACACACCCACACGTACACTTAACTGGGGGCCTCGGTAGCCTAGTTGGGAAACCACCCGACCGTACCACCGACGTTCGGACAACCCGTGTTCGATTCCCACTGAGAGCAGTGTGAATTGTACTCGTGGTTGGAAAAAAAAATACCCCCACGGTCGACCCAACCGTTGGTAGAAATGGGTACCATGGTATTACCCTGGGAAGGTGAGGAATGTCGCTTCGCATCTGAGTTTCGATGCTTGAGGCGACCCCTATACAGAAATATCCGAACATTTCTGGATAGGCGGCCGAGCACTTATGGGCGTAAACTCGCGTGCTAAGACGCCGGTTCAAGTCTCGTACTTTACCTCTACTTTACCTCTACTTTACCTTTACGTTACACTTAACTGTATTTTCCACAAAAATCTATAGTATCTGCTATGATAAAAAGTTTCATAAACTCGGTAAAATCTGATGAAATGGAGGTAGAGTAAAAATGTACATAATTCATGGAAGTATATAAACTACACTCAATAAAACGAATTATAGTATTTGAAGCATAGACACAACATATTTAGTGCAACAAGTAAGCTGAAAAAAAAGCGTAAAAGGAAAGAATATACTCGTTATATTCAGCAAAAAATATTATCTAAATGAAAGTCTACAAACTAGCCAAGATGTCCTGTTTAATATCCAATATGTGTCGAGCCAACGGCTACGGACGGACAAGGTTGACTGCCTAAATCAATATTCCACAATATATTATAGTCGTAAATAGTCCAAAATATGAGACATCAAAGAGTCTATTACTGTTCACACACGTTGACAAGATTGGGCCCGATTAAGTTATCAGTACGTACTATCGCTGGCATAAATATTTGTGATTGAGTCGTCTGTGTGAGCTGTTTTCCCTCTCCTGTTACTATTCTCGTGAAAGGTTCGCCTGCTGTTTACTTGATTTCATGAAACTACATCTACAAGGGTTAGCAAACCTTCCGCTAAATGTCTCTGTATCTCCTTACATTGTGGTTCTCAAATTATTTTAATTACCCAGTCTCTCACCTCCAATCATAGGTGTTGACAAGCCATTTTCATAGTCCCTCCTCTATATCTCCATACATTATTTTTCTCAAACCATTTTTATCGGCCGTCTCCATATCTCTACCACAACTACAGTGACAATTACATGTTAATGTTCCAAAAAGTATCTTCATTTCGGTTCTACATCCGATCGGTAATCTCTAATTTCAAAGTCCTTCAATAATTTTCTTGTGCAAAACACAGGAAATATATTAAGTAGAAAAGATCGATAAATACACTAACAAACGGATGTAAAGAAATGCATAGACAGAAAGCAGTGGAAATAGAAGGAAACAGTGTGGAGCCAACATGATGTTGAGGATGTCGGTCGAACCGCACAAAGTGGGGACAGTTTTTTACCTGCAGTTTGTCACTAGTAAAAGATGGAACCAGAACATGCTAAACTTAGCACTTAGAGTGGACACAAAAGTGTGGTGATCTTGCGAACTTAGAAGCAGATGTTACACGAAACTTCATGCCAGTCACGCAGACGTCACACTAAACTACATGTCAGTCACGCAGACGTCACACTAAAGTTACATGCCAGCCTCCGAGATGTCACTTAAAACTACATGCCAATCTCCAAGATTTCACACTAAAACTACATGTCACACTCCTAGATGTCACACTAAAACTACATGTCACACTCATAGATGTCCCACTAAAACTACCTGGTCATGCCAGCTTCGATATTTCGCCTTTTTCCGCCTCTAATTTCGTTCACATTTCCCTTCGTCACATAAGTTCGACTACAATTCATTTCATTATTTCCCTTCGTCACATAAGTTCGACTAAATTAATTTCGTTGTTATCCAAAATACGTAAAGTCACCTTTGTCTATGTCCCTGGACATGCGGGAGTACAGGGAAATGAGAGAGCGGACAGGTTGGCTAGCTGCGCTGTCGTTGAGGACGGGCACCGATGGATCGGGCAGACATCATCAATGCCCTTCGAGATGTGGGAAGAGCACAGGGCTTCGACAAACACAGATCCACGTCACTCGGATGATGGAAATGGGAGTTATGATGGGCACAGCCAGAAATGAGAAACTTGGTGGCCGTGTAAGAAGACTTATCAACCAACATAGAACTGGAGTCGTCAGTCGCTGGACACTGAGGGAATTGCTGAGGAGGGGATCTGAGCACCTATGGACATGTTCGGAGTGCAATGATGATGACCCGCAAATAACTCAATAACTCATTTCGTTGACATTTCCCTTCGTCACATAAGTTCGACTAAATTCATTTCGTTGACATTTCCCTTCGTCACATAAGTTCGACTAAATTTATTTCGTTGACATTTCCCTTCGTCACATAATTTCGACTGCAATTCATTTCATTGACATTTCCTTTCGTCACATAAGTTCGACTAAATTCATTTCGTTGATATTTCCCTTCGTCACATAAGTTCGACTAAATTCATTTCGTTGACATTTCCCGTCGTCACATAAGTTCGACAAAAATGTCTACATATATCTGCTCCATGGGCCGAAGGGTGTCAGCTCAGAGGCCAGTGGACCCATGTCTACTACATCATTAAGCAGCACTTCTCTGAAGCCCAGCTATGACCTTGCTGCATGTCCCGTTATGCTCGCTCAATATAACACATTTCATAACTTGATTAATCTGAACAGATGTGTTCTGATGGCTGTGACATCATATGTACTCTCAAATGTTCGGACAACTGTTTCAACGACACCTGTCAACAGTCGATCGGGAATCTGTACATGCAAGAGAACGTTCTATGGGTCAGACTGCACTCTCAAATCTCCGGACAACTGTTTAACGAAACCTGTGATTCCCACGTTCAGAAGAGTCTGCCGACTACAACAAGCCCAAGCATATGGGCACTATAATGTGTTTCTGTGCTAGACATGGTTCATTTTTTGGTGTTTTTTAGTGAAGCCATGCCTCATATCTTAGCTTGTGTGTGCTGGCCATAGCTCATATATTGGTGTGTGTCATGTTAGTTATATCTCATATCTCGGTGTGTCCGTGTTAATCATGTCTCATATCTTTATGTGTGTCTGTGTTTAGTCATATCTCATATCTTAGTGTGTACCAGTGTTAGTCATATGTCATATCTTTGTGTGTGCATGTCTGGGTAAGTGATATCTCATATCATAGTGTGCATGTTTATGTTAGTCATATCTCATATCTTTGTGTGTGCATGTCTGTGTTTGTCACATCTCATATCCTTGTGTGTGCATGGCTATGTTAGTCCCATCTCATATCTTTGTGTGTGCATATCTCTTATCTTTGTGTGCATGTCTATGTTAGGCATGTGTCATATCTTTGTGTGTGCATGTCAATGTCAGTTATATCCATATCTTTATGTGCATGTTTATGTTAGTCATGTGTCATATATCTTGATGTGTGTCAGTGTTAGTCATGCCTCGTATCGCTGTGTGCATGTCTGTATTAGTCACATCTCATATCTTTGTGCGTGCATAATGCTGTGTTAGTCACATCTCACATCTTTGTGTGTGTATGTCTGTGTTAGTCACATCTCACATCTTTGTGTATCCGTGTCTGTGTTAGTCACCTCTAGTGACTCGGGCAGATGGTGCTCGTAAACCTGGGAGGGCCTACCATCTAAGGGCAGAATCCCCCTACAGAAAAGACAATCTGTTGCCTTGCAGGAAGATTGGGGACAATCAAAGGCTAGGGAAAGCAAACCCGAATAAAATGCTGGCTGAAATCGGATGCACTGGGCCACTGGCGCAGAACACAGTGCAACGTATTAACGGGTGTTCAGTCAGAGTGGATCTGACAGACTCTAATTGTGATGTTCTGTATGTGGGGGCGATCAACACACTTAGCCTGACAGCTGACTTCATATGAGAGTCTGAAATCCTTACTCTGATTGAGTCCTGAACGCAGAGAGAGAGAGAGAGAGAGAGAGAGAGAGAGATTAATCTCATCGTCCGTCTTTCAATGTGCTCATGATCTGTGAGGACAAGAACTTTCAGTGTCGGTCACACTCAGCCTGGTTGACTGGTTATTGTTGTCTTCGCTGGTTGATATAGAACTGCTGTAACATAATATCTGTCATAAATATTAAACACCTATAACACGTGTACACATAAGACATCTCTACCAGTCATATTTTTTTTATTGTCGCTATTAAATAGTGCCCGTTGTGTAGATATATTCGATGCGCGGCTTTCGTGTATGTGTTACCTTGTTGTAGTCTCTCATTAGTCGTTAGAGTCTGCACTTGCCGAATTCGCTTTAGTGTCTACATTAATTACATCAGTATGTGCATCACTACGTGTCAACATCGATCCTAAGTATTAGCTTAGCTGTGTAACGTAGACTATACTAAAATAGTTCATAGTATTTTTATTTAAAGGTAAAGTTACGATACCTTGGCAATGTCAGGTTAGTGGGATTATGTCACGTAGTGTGATTCCTCTACAGACCCACTTGTGTTTGAATTCTCGACTGTCGCAAAAGGTTTCACTACCGGAACTGTATAGCATATCTGTGCCAAATAATGAAACATTTGTACGGCGAAAGTGACACAAATCGTCCTCCCTTCTTCTCCTTTCTTCTTCTTCATCTTCTTCCTCTTCATCATCATCTTCTTCTTCTGCGTACATCTCTAGACGGTTGACGCCAGTATCTCCCTCTCTCTCTCTCTCTCTCTCTCTCTCTCTGCGATCAAGACTCAATCAGAGTAGGATTCCAGACTCTCTCATGAATTCAGCTGTCTGTTTAATATATTACGTTTATCTGACGTCAGTGTTAATCAGCTCGAAGAACTCTTTCGTCTGCTCATCGCTGATGACATGTCCATCTCGCGTACATGACTGCCATGGTACCGGTGATGGTCACAAGATCTTTATCTGTTCATCATATGTTGGATATGATTGTAGCAGATGTTCAGTAATCATTTCTCTTGTACATCATATGTTGGACATGATTGTAGCAGATGTTCAGTAATCATTTCTCGTGTACATCATATGTTGGACATGATTGTAGCAGATGTTCAGTAATCATTTCTCTTGTACCTCATATGTTGGATATGATTGTAGCAGATGTTCAGTAATCATTTCTCTTGTACCTCATATGTTGGACATGACTGTAGCAGATGTTCAGTAATCATTTCTCTTGTACCAGAACCACATTCCTATCCTTGCAATGTTGAAAGGCGGTACTTGTTGTGAATCTATTCGCACTCTAAAAATTGTTACTTGTGCTTTTCTGTTGAGCTGATATTATGCATCAATTTTATGGTAACCTTGGTGTTCTGTATTCCGTTTGTTCATGTATTCTTGTAATTTACTACTTCCTTTGTCACAGTATCTGCCTAATTGTTTCCATGAATATTGCAGTGAGGTGGAATGGAATCCACTGAATCCAATTGTTTCTACGCCTCTGCAGAGCTTGTGTTACACTTAGATCATTCAGGCCTTCGTTTCCATGACTGCTCAGGGACTTGACTTTGTCAAGCTACCTTTCTCAGTTTTCCCATGTCAGGCGTCGGTCAAATTTGACGTCTAAATATTTTGGATTTTCGTCCAGATAGAGAGAGAGCCAATCGAGTGTCCAATTTTGCAATGAGGACAGAGCCTGCCCTGCCGCAGTCAAGTACATGCTGTCGCAGTGTCTTCAGAGGTCCACAGCACTAAGTCGTTCGGCAATTACGGAGAAATGAACTATTTTTGGAATGCTCTCCGTAATGTCATTTACATACATAAGAAATACTGCTGGTGGCAAAACTCCTCTTAGGGGAATGCTCTGCTGTTATGTTCTTTTGCTGCTGACTTGTCAATTTACTTGTACTCTGGGACTTCCTTGTATATTTGTATTTTGCCGGAGTTGCTGTAAGTGAAATATTTGCTTCTAACTTCATTTCAAGCGCAGACAATTGCCTTCGACATTTAAGTTCGCCAAAACATTTGCTGTAAGGAAACCGATTTTTCAAATTTAGTTGTGCATTGATGCAGTCATACCAACATACGGTAACTACATGTGCATTGATGCAATCATACCAACATACGGTAACTACATATGCATTGATGCAATCATACCAACATACGGTAACTACATGTGCTTTGATCCAATCATACGGTAACTACATGTGCATTGATCCAATCATACGGTAACTACATGTGCATTGATGCAATCATACCAACATACGGTAACTACATGTGCATTGATCCAATCATACGGTAACTACATGTGCATTGATGCAATCATACCAACATACAGTAACTACATGTGCATTGATGCAATCATAACAACATACAGTAACTACATGTGCATTGATGCAATCATAACAACATACAGTAACTACATGTGCATTGATGCAATCATAACAACATACAGTAACTACATGTGCATTGATGCAATCATAACAACATACAGTAACTACATGTGCATTGATGCAATCATAACAACATACAGTAACTACATGTGCATTGATGCAATCATAACAACATACGGTAACTACATGTGCATTGATGCAATCATACCAACATACGGTAACTACATGTGCATTGATGCAATCATACCAACATACGGTAACTACATGTGCATTGATGCAATCATACCAACATACAGTTAACTACATGTGCATTGATGCAATCATACCAACATACGATAACTATTTGTGCATTGATGCAATCATAACAACATACGATAACTACATGTGCATTGATGCAATCATAACAACATACGATAACTACATGTGCATTGATGCAAGCATACAACATACGGTAACTACATGTGCATTGATGCAATCATACCAACATACAGTAACTACATGTGCATTGATGCAATCATACCAACATACGGTAACTACATGTGCATTGATGCAATCATAACAACATACAGTAACTACATGTGCATTGATGCAATCATAACAACATACAGTAACTACATTTGCATTGATGCAATCATACCAACATACGGTAACTACATGTGCATTGATGCAATCATACCAACATACAGTAACTACATGTGCATTGATGCAAAAATACGGTAACTACATGTGCATTGATGCAATCATACCAACATACAGTAACTACATGTGCATTGATGCAATCATACCAACATACGATAACTACATGTGCATTGATGCAATCATACCAACATACGATAACTACATGTGCATTGATGCAATCATACGGTAACTACATGTGCATTGATGCAATCATACCAACATACGGTAACTACATGTGCATTGATGCAATCATACCAACATACGGTAACTACATGTGCATTGATGCAATCATACCAACATGCGGTAACTACATGTGCATTGATGCAATCATACCAACATACGGTAACTACATGTGCATTGATGCAATCATACGGTAACTACATGTGCATTGATGCAATCATACCAACATACAGTAACTACATGTGCATTGATGCAATCATACCAACATACGATAACTACATGTGCATTGATGCAATCATACCAACATACGATAACTACATGTGCATTGATGCAATCATACGGTAACTACATGTGCATTGATGCAATCATACCAACATACGGTAACTACATGTGCATTGATGCAATCATACCAACATACGGTAACTACATGTGCATTGATGCAATCATACCAACATGCGGTAACTACATGTGCATTGATGCAATCTTACCTACATACGGTAACTACATGTGCATTGATGCAATCATACGGTAACTACATGTGCATTGATGCAATCATACCAACATACAGTAACTACATGTGCATTGATGCAATCATACCAACATACGATAACTACATGTGCATTGATGCAATCATACCAACATACGATAACTACATGTGCATTGATGCAATCATACGGTAACTACATGTGCATTGATGCAATCATACAACATACGGTAACTACATGTGCATTGATGCAATCATACCAACATACGGTAACTACATGTGCATTGATGCAATCATACCAACATGCGGTAACTACATGTGCATTGATGCAATCTTACCAACATACGGTAACTACATGTGCATTGATGCAATCATACCAACATACGGTAACTACATGTGCATTGATGCAATCATACCAACATACGGTAACTACATGTGCATTGATCCAATCATACCAACATACGGTAACTACATGTGCATTGATCCAATCATACCAACATACGGTAACTACATGTGCATTGATCCAATCATACCAACATGCGGTAACTACATGTGCATTGATCCAATCATACGGTAACTACATGTGCATTGATCCAATCATACCAACATACGGTAACTACATGTGCATTGATGCAATCATACCAACATACGGTAACTACATGTGCATTGATCCAATCATACGGTAACCTTTCTTGTCACGAGCCAGACGAAGTGTGATCTTGTATCGTCAACTTGACCGATAAGTAGCCATCATCCCACGTCAATGTACCACACAGTGTACAACTCTGTCTCATGTTGTACCACACAGTGTACACTCTGTCTCATATTGTACCACGCAGTGTACAACTCTGTCTCATATTGTACCACACAGTGTACAACTCTGTCTCATATTGTACCACACAGTGTACAACTCTGTCTCATATTGTACCACACAGTGTACAACTCTGTCTCATATTGTACCACACAGTGTACAACTCTGTCTCATATTGTACCACACAGTGTACAACTCTGTCTCATATTGTACCACACAGTGTACAACTCTGTCTCATATTGTACCACACAGTGTACAACTCTGTCTCATATTGTACCACACAGTGTACAACTCTGTCTCATGTTGTACCACGCAGTGTACAACTCTGTCTCATATTGTACCACACAGTGTACAACTCTGTCTCATATTGTACCACACAGTGTACAACTCTGTCTCATATTGTACACACAGTGTACAACTCTGTCTCATATTGTACCACACAGTGTACAACTCTGTCTCATATTGTACCACACAGTGTACAACTCTGTCTCATATTGTACCACACAGTGTACAACTCTGTCTCATATTGTACCACACAGTGTACAACTCTGTCTCATATTGTACCACGCAGTGTACAACTCTGTCTCATATTGTACCACACAGTGTACAACTCTGTCTCATATTGTACCACACAGTGTACAACTCTGTCTCATATTGTACCACACAGTGTACAACTCTGTCTCATATTGTACCACACAGTGTACAACTCTGTCTCATATTGTACACACAGTGTACAACTCTGTCTCATATTGTACCACACAGTGTACAACTCTGTCTCATATTGTACCACACAGTGTACAACTCTGTCTCATATTGTACCACGCAGTGTACAACTCTGTCTCATATTGTACCACACAGTGTACAACTCTGTCTCATATTGTACCACACAGTGTACAACTCTGTCTCATATTGTACCACGCAGTGTACAACTCTGTCTCATATTGTACCACACAGTGTACAACTCTGTCTCATATTGTACCACACAGTGTACAACTCTGTCTAATATTGTACCACGCAGTGTACAACTCTGTCTCATATTGTACCACACAGTGTACAACTCTGTCTCATATTGTACTACACAGTGTACAACTGTGTCTCATGTTGTACCACACAGTGTACAACTCTGTCTCATATTGTACCACACAGTGTACAACTCTGTCTCATATTGTACCACACAGTGTACAACTCTGTCTCATATTGTACCACACAGTGTACAACTCTGTCTCATATTGTACCACGCAGTGTACAACTCTGTCTCATATTGTACCACACAGTGTACAACTCTGTCTCATATTGTACCACACAGTGTACAACTCTGTCTCATGTTGTACCACGCAGTGTACAACTCTGTCTCATATTGTACCACACAGTGTACAACTCTGTCTCATATTGTACCACACAGTGTACAACTCTGTCTCATATTGTACCACGCAGTGTACAACTCTGTCTCATGTTGTACCACACAGTGTACAACTCTGTCTCATATTGTACCACACAGTGTACAACTCTGTCTCATATTGTACCACACAGTGTACAACTCTGTCTCATATTGTACCACGCAGTGTACAACTCTGTCTCATGTTGTACCACACAGTGTACAACTCTGTCTCATGTTGTACCACACAGTGTACAACTCTGTCTCATGTTGTACCACACAGTGTACAACTCTGTCTCATATTGTACCACACAGTGTACAACTCTGTCTCATGTTGTACCACACAGTGTACATCTCTGTCTCATGTTGTACCACACAGTGTACAACTCTGTCTCATGTTGTACCACACAGTGTACAACTCTGTCTCATGTTGTACCACACAGTGTACAACTCTGTCTCATATTGTACCACACAGTGTACAACTCTGTCTCATGTTGTACCACACAGTGTACAACTCTGTCTCATGTTGTACCACACAGTGTACAACTATGTCTCATGTCAAGATACACCACATTGAACCTCCTTACTGTTCTCCGCCTTCATGCATCTTTTTGGCCTCTCTGTTCCTAACCACTCAGAGTCCACTGCATACGCTAATTCCTGTGATAACTCCAACAATCTTTGTTGATCACTAGGTCTTTCCGTCCAAGTTATAATTCCAATCAGCATGGCTAATCACTAGGTCTTTCCGTCCAAGTTATAATTCCGATCATCATGGCTAATCATTAGGTCTTTCCGTCTAGGTCATAATTCCGATCATCTTGGCTAATAATTAGGTCTTTCTGTCCAAGTTATAAATCCAATGATCATGACTAATCATTAGGTCTTTGCGTCTAAGTTATAATTCCGATGATCATGGCTAATCATTAGGTCTTGCCGTCCAAGTTATAATTCCGATCATCTTGGCTAATCATTAGGTCTTTAAGTCCAAGTTATAAATCCGATGATCATTACCGACCACAAGGGAGGTTATATCCAGCCTCAATGTTACCATTGTTTGCATTTCCATTTAGTTACACCTGTTGAGCAGTTGTTGTTTAGGCTACGTTATCTACTTATGCATACTGGTTGTGCATTGGATATATGCAGATTTACTTCCCAACCCTGTGTGTTGTTATTATTGAGTGTGTATGAACTGTTCAATTCCTTCTATTGTTCCATATATTAGGCTCAGTTACAGTTATGTCATATTTCCCCTACAAGTTTACAATTCCAAAACAATTCAGAATTCTATTTTATTTATTTTATTTTATTCTATTCTATTCTATTCTATTCTATTCTATTCTATTCTATTCTATTCTTGCGTTTCATTTCAGTCGGAAATTCCTGATTACCTCGCCTGTCCCCAGTTCATGCTCCTTCGTACACGACTGTCTCAGCTTTAATCTGCAACACTGGTAGCAGCAGGCCACTTACACGCCCACTAAGTTTCTCGTTTCTGACTGTGCACATCTTAACTCCCATCTCTTTCATCCCAAGGAGTGACGTGGACTCATGGTTGTCGAAGTCCTGTGCCCTTCCCACATCTCGGAGGGCATTGATGATGTCCACCCGATCCATTGGTTGACCGTCTTCGGCGACAGAACAGCTAGCCAACCTGTCCGCTCTTTCATTTCCTCGTACTCCCGCATGTCGAGGAACATAGACAAAAGTTAACTGTGCGTATTTGTGACTTCTGCAATGACTCTACTCATTGCATACGTACAGAGCCCGCCTCCACTTTTTAAAATTATGCTAATCGAATCACTTAGTATTCAGGCGTGGGTGTAGTGTTGTGACTTCAACCAGAGGAGTGCCCTGGTCACTGCCATTGCCTCCATCGTGATGCTACTCATGGTCATAACGTGTGCACCACTGTCTTCTTTGACTATTCTGCCTGCCTAGAGTGCTGTAAATGCCCATGTACTCTTTTGGTGTTGTATTACGGATCCGACTGTATTGATTACTGCATCTTTCTCATCAGTGTTTTCCCAGATTAGACCGTTGACATCCGCATTGGCCACGACTTGAATCTGCTTCATAGATTTCATGTCGAGTGTGACAATACATGCGTATGTGCCCCTGAATGAAGTAGGCACCGTTATGCACTTCTCGCTAGTGTTTATATTGGTAAGCCAACAGACTTGTTTGATGACATATTTTGCTTGACCCACCCATGATTTGCCTCTTTTTAGCCTAGCACCTTTCCCTGTGTTGAGCACTCGGTGCAACGGATGCTCTTTATCTGCTCTTATCTTCAGGTATGCTCGCGCCCTCCAGACCTTATTTAGGTTATTGAGTTATTTGCGGGTCATCATTATTGCACTCCGAACATGTCCGTAGGTGCTCAGATCCCCTCCTCAGTAAGTGTCGCAGTGTCCAGCGATTGACTACTCCAGTTGTATGTTGGTTGATACGTCTTCTTACACGCCCACTAAATTTCTCTATTCTGGTTGTGTCCATCTTAACTCCCATCTCTTTTATCCGAAGGAGTGACGTGGATTCATGACTGTCGAAGTTCTGTGCCCTTCCCACATCTCGGAGGGCATTGATGATGTCCGCCCGATCCAATTGTTCACCGTCCTCAACAATAGCTAGCTAACCTGTCCACTCTTTCATTTCCCCGTACTCCCTCATATCCAGGGTCGTAGACAAAAGGTGACCTTACGTATGTTTCCCTTCTGCAATGACTCTACCCTTTGCATGCATTCATAGCTCGCCTCCACTTTTTTTTTTATCATGCTCATCGAATCTCTCAGTATGCAGGTGTGGGTGTAATCTTGTGACTTTAACCAGATGGATGCCTTGGTCACTGCCATCACCTCCATCGTCATGCTACTCGTGGTCATAATGTATGCACCTCTGTCTTCTTTGACTATTCTGCCTGCCGAGCGTGTTGTAAATGCCCATGCACTCCTTTGGTGCCGTATTACAGACCCGTCTGTATAGATGACCGCATCTTTCTCATCGGTGTTATCCCATATGAGACCGTTGACATCCGCATTGACCACGACTAAGTTCAAATCCCTAGATTTCCTGTCGAGTGTTTCCTCTGTGAGTGTTACAAGACTTATTGAATGAGTATTTCCATACTTAATGAGAGTTCCCAGACTTAATGAGTAGTGTTACAAAAAATTTCATTATTGAGTGTTACAGGACTTAATGAGTATTTCTAGATTTAATGAACGTTTCCAGAGTTAATAAGTGAGTGTTTCCAGAATTAATGAGTGAGTGTCACAAGACTTAATGAGTGAGAGTCACAAGACTTAATGAGTGAGTATTTCCAGACTTAATGAGTGAGTGTTATAAAACTTAATAAATGAGTGTTACAAGATTTAATGAATTGATGTTACAAGATTTAATAAATGAGTGTTACACGATTTAATAAATGAGTGTTACACGATTTAATGAATGAGTGTTACACGATTTAATAAATGAGTGTTACAAGATTTAATAAATGAGTGTTACACGATTTAATAAATGAGTGTTACACGATTTAATAAATGAGTGTTACACAATTTAATGAATGAGTGTTACACGATTTAATAAATGAGTGTTACAAGATTGAATAAATGAGTGTTACAAGATTGAATAAACGTTACAAAACTTCGATTTTAGAACCCTTGTGATATGAACCCTAGTTAATTTGTTTCATGCTAATGTTAACTTCAGTTTGATGACCATTGGTAGCGGTTTTATGGCAACTCAAGCAGCTCATTCTGTTATAGTGATTTTAACTGACATATTTTACACATAAATAAAATATGTACATTTGTTTGAATATTTATGTACATTTGTGCTGAGAATATAATTCGTGCACAGTTGTGCCGAACAAATAGTTTTTGTACATTTTCCATTTGTACATTTTGTGTCCATATAATGTGTTTACATTTGTAGTGAACACGTAATTTGCGCGCAGTTGTGTCGAACTGATAGAATTTATATATCCAGTTGTGCTGACAAAGTTCATTAAAATACGAGTGTACCAGGTCTCATGAACTATGTTGTTGTTGTTGTTACCTAACAAAGATAAGAATAATTAGTAAAGAGAACCATGAGAACAGTGCCATGTTCTCAGCGAAATGATAACAATCGTATGGTTATCGCAGCCAACAAGTTCCTTAGACACGTTTCTCAGCGATACTGTTTTAATCGCCAGATGTATTATCGCCATATCATGATAACTCTAGGCCGTCTCTTATCACAAAATACAAAACCCATCAAGTTACATGCCAGATGATTCTGGTTAAAACGTCACACGTAATGATACAAATACGTTCCTCTGCAAAGCCGTGTAGGAGTTCGTTACAGCAGTTGTCTATTGTAGACACTATACTTATTGCTAATCACAAAGTTGTCAGTTTGTTCATTCAAAGCTTGTTCGGTCTATAGGCGTGAAGTGTCAGTCTCATAGTGCTAGTGCCGGCCGCATCACTTTCATTACATGTCTCTTCCCTGGCTACTTTTGTTCATCATGTTCACCTCGATAGGCTTTGACCGGACTGTGTCTGACTGGGACCTGACTGTGTCTGACTGGGACCCGACTGTGTCTGACTGGGACCCGACTGTGGCTGGGACCTGACTGTGTCTGGCTGGGACCTGACTGTCTGACTTGGAACCACTGTGTCTAGTGAGATCTGACTATTGAATCTTTGCTTCTCTTATTATTTTTCTGCTTATTGGTTTTAACTGTCTGATTCTCTATAGCCCATCTGCTTACATTCCACCATTCGCTTCCTTTTGTCTTCTATTTTGTGTACTTGCTCAACTTTCAACTCTGTACTTTTATTTCAACTGTTATCATATTTCTGCGTACATTGAGTTCTATTTCTGGTGTAACAGGAGTAATATATAAGTAGATCACTTCAATGTTTACTTGGACAATTGTAACACCTCAGTTCTCTTATCCCTTTGACAATATTTGAGTGAACTGAACAAGTCTAAGACAATATTTGAGTTAACTGAACAAGTCTAAGACAATATTTGAGTGAAGTGAACACGTCTAAGACAATATTTGAGTGAACTGAACAAGTCTAAGACAATATTTGAGTGAACTGAACAAGTCTAAGACAATATTTGAGTAAACTGAACAAGTCTAAGACAATATTTGAGTGAACTGAACAAGTCTAAGACAATATTTGAGTGAAGTGAACAAGTCTAAGACAATATTTGAGTGAAGTGAACAAGTCTAAGACAATATTTGAGTGAACTGAACAAGTCTAAGACAATATTTGAGTGAACTGAACAAGTCTAAGACAAGATTTGAGTGAAGTGAACAAGTCTAAGACAATATTTGAGTGAACTGAACAAGTCTAAGACAATATTTGAGTAAACTGAACAAGTCTAAGACAATATTTGAGTGAACTGAACAAGTCTAAGACAATATTTGAGTGAAGTGAACAAGTCTAAGACAATATTTGAGTGAACTGAACAAGTCTAAGACAATATTTGAGTGAACTGAACAAGTATAAGACAATATTTGAGTGAAGTGAACAAGTCTAAGACAATATTTGAGTGAAGTGAACAAGTCTAAGACAATATTTGAGTGAACTGAACAAGTCTAAGACAATATTTGAGTAAATTGAACAAGTCTAAGACAATATTTGAGTGAACTGAACAAGTCTAAGACAATATTTGAGTGAAGTGAACAAGTCTAAGACAATATTTGAGTGAACTGAACAAGTCTAAGATAATATTTGAGTGAACTGAACAAGTCTAAGACAATATTTGAGTGAACTGAACAAGTCTAAGACAATATTTGAGTGAACTGAACAAGTCTAAGACAATATTTGAGCGCATTGAACAAGTCTAAGACAATATTTGAGCGAATTGAACAAGTCTAAGACAATATTTGAGTGAACTGAACAAGTCTAAGACAATATTTGAGTGAACTGAACAAGTCTAAGACAATATTTGAGTGAATTGAACAAGTCTAAGACAATATTTGAGTTAACTGAACAAGTCTAAGACAATATTTGAGTAAACTGAACAAGTCTAAGACAATATTTGAGCGCATTGAACAAGTCTAAGACAATATTTGAGTAAATTGAACAAGTCTAAGACAATATTTGAGTAAACTGAACAAGTCTAAGACAATATTTGAGTAAATTGAACAAGTCTAAGACAATATTTGAGTAAACTGAACAAGTCTAAGACAATATTTGAGTAAATTGAACAAGTCTAAGACAATATTTGAGTAAATTGAACAAGTCTAAGACAATATTTGAGTGAACTGAACAAGTCTAAGACAATATTTGAGTGAATTGAACAAGTCTAAGACAATATTTATATTTATTAGTCGTATTGTTGGAAGGGAGAGTCTGATGTTGTCATTATCACGAGCTAATAGATTTTTATTAAAACAAATCCAAGTAGTGAAAGATTTGGACTGTTTCGTATCTTCTAGTTTTGTAACTTGGGGGAATGTAATTGTACATCGACTATGACATAGAACAGTAACATTGTGTCATTCACTCGCCGTGTGATGTTTAGATATTGGTATCAAGCTTTCTTGGAAGCAGACTGGATGCTATCATGCAGACTTCACTGTTTTAGGTTGGGCAGGGTGTAATAAATAATGCTCAGGATGAAGCAAGCGAACATCAATTAAGATTGCACCAAAGCTTATACAATGTTTGAAAAAAAAACTGGTTTAAACAAATAAGACATTTCTGGATGATTCGCAAGTAAGACAGGCAGGTATTCTAGCATCAATTGAATGCTTTACCTGCGTTCACTGTGCACATTTAGGAAATGTCAAATTAAAGAATACAATTAATATCAACGAGCTACTATTTGTTAACGACCAATTAGACCTTGAAGGCATATAAAACATGAGCATGAAACAATAGAGAACAAAAGTGTGACAATCAGAACTGAAATCTTAGCAGTCGTGAAGTAGAGACAAACACACGCAGAGTGCTAAGATATACAGGAGGCAGCACATTTCACATACTTAACAACATCGCTGTTCTAAGATGGTCAAATGGATACAGAAATTCACATCCGATGTTGTAAGACAATCTAAATATAACTAGCCCCGTTTAACGTAAAGCAAAACTGTATATATCAGCACGCAGAAACGTGTTATAGCAAATTGTTCATTCCTGGCGTATTAGTGTCAAACGTAGTCAGTCACGAGATGTGAGAATTAGACGTTATATATAGTTACTACAGAAATGGTATAACAGAACAGCGTCCAGAATGACCAGAGCAGAGAAAATCTTATTTGAGATCATGCTTTTGTGTAGCTTTGTTGTTGATAGCTTCTTTCTTTAACAACGAGTTTATCGTCAGCACGTCTACACCGGACGAGCTGGCTAACTGACAGTCTTTGTAAATAATAAAATGTTGGGTTATAATGAATGTATGATACATTGGATCCATGATGTATTGAATCTACGATAAAAAAATATATACGTTATTATTGAGTTATTGAGTTATTTGCGGGTCATCATCATTGCACTCCGAACATGTCCATAGGTGCTCAGATCCCCTCCTCAGCAAGTCCCGCAGTGTCCAGCGACTGACGACTCCAGTTCTTTGTTGGTTGATAAGTCTTCTTACACACCCACTAAGTTTCTCATTTCTGGCTGTGCCCATCTTAACTCCCATTTCCATCATCAGAAGAAGTGACGTGGATCTGTGTTTGTCGAAGTCCTGTGCTCTTCCCACATCTCGGAGGGCATTGATGATGTCCGCCCGATCCATTGGTTGCCCGTCCTCAACGACAGCGCAGCTAGCCAACCTGTCCGCCCTTTCATTTCCCCGTACTTCCGCATGTCCAGGGACATAGACAAAGGTGACCTTACGTATTTTTGTTACGTCTATAAAGAACTCACAACATAATAAATACGTCTTATAAAGAACTCACGACATAATGTATCAATAATATAATTCAACATACGAGATAATGAGTTGATCATACAGCCTGTATTCTTACCCACTTCAGAAAGTAGCATTGAGAAAATGACAACATGGATTCAGTTTAGTTTAGTCTACGGACTATCCCCATTGCACTTCCAATACGTGCCTAGCTTTGCTTCCCACTATGTCCGTCACTCAGTGGAGACTGACGACTCCAGTTCTGTGCTGATTTGTTATTCTTCTGTATCCCACCGCGTAACGGTCCTGTCTGGCATCTCCAGTTTGAATGTTCATGAAGCCTGGACATGGTTGTAGATTCACGATCATTGACTGAATCACCTAGCTCGCCCAACCTCCTCGAGTGCATTCAGAATGTCATCCGCCATTCACGGCAGCCAGTTCAATTCATTAGTTCAATTTATCAGTTCAGTTCATCTTCAGTTCAGTATAATAGTGAAAAACAGCACCCCTTATCTCAATGCAATAAAAACTAACAATTTTGCAACTGATAAAGAATATATAACAACTGAAATAATATGGGCACATATTTGAAAGAGTAGATAATTGTGAACACACTGCTCATTGATAACAAACGATGAAAAGATGGCCGAACATAGCTGTGTATGAGTTTTAAAAAATGGCAGAAGAGAACACTGCCAAGAGAAGATATTGCGGACATAGTTGCAGTTAAACGAGAGAGAGAAGACATCGAAGAAGGTGGGTGCATGGTATCACGGATAGCCTGGACTCGTCAGCTGCAGAAGATGGACATCCCTGACAGGAACACCTGAGAGTAGCAGTCATGGGAGCCAAGTTCTAAAAGTGTTAAGCTACGATGAAGATGATGACGACGAAATAATGGCCGCGTGCCTAATGTTGTGATCTGAACGCATCCCCAAACGTTTTACTCATCGCCATTTGTCTGATTCACGCTTCCTCAGTTCTTTACACACTAAACAATTAGAACGTAAAAACGTATAATATCAGGCAGCACATTTAACAATAAATGCGAAGCTGTGTTAAATGTTCTGATCTTGTATTTGTCTGACAATTACTCATCTTCCATGTGCCGCCCGAATGGCATAGTTGTGTTATGTCGTGGTTTAAAACAAGTTGTGGTATCTGAGTCTTTCTACTCAAGACATGCACTTTCTGTTAGGCGTTCTCCAGAGCACCTTCCACTTTGGATCCCTATTTACTTGACTAGTTTTGTTCCTGTTGTCCAGAGCTTCCACTGGGAAACAGACTTGGATCTTGTGCCACTTCTCTCTTTTCATGGTGATACATCGCAAAACAAAATACAAATCCTAGACGTTATTTTGTTACTCGTCGCTTTCTTCTCTATTCATTACGGACTTCGCGCCTTCATTACATTCCTTGTACAATACATCGTCTTTTTGGAACGCACAATTCAACAGTTATAGATCTCTGAACTTGTTCCGCTCAGTGTGTATGAATAATCTTACAAATGTTAACTAATTTATTTCTTCCTAGTTAAATTAGATATCACTGCTAACAAAAATGTGATATTCTGGTTCTTTTTTTAAAAGTTATTACTAGTTAATAACTTTTTGTAAAAGTGTGCATTGAAAAAAATAGATCAACTTTCCCTAGTAATGAAACAGAGAAGCCACAACGCATTGTTTGTCCAAGAGAGAAGCCACAAAGCGTTGTTTGTACAAGAGAGAAGCCACAATGTATTGTCTATCCAAGAGAGAAGGCACAATGCATTGTCTGTCCAAGAGAGAAGCCACAATGTATTGTTTGTCCAAGAGAGAAGCCACAATATATTGTTTGTCCAAGAGAGAAGCCACAATGCATTCTTTGTCCGAGAGAGAAGCCACAATGTATTGTTTGTCCGAGAGAGAAGCCACAATGCATTGTTTGTGCAAGAAAGAAGCCACAACGCATTGTTTGTCCAAGAGAGAAGCCACAATGCATTGTTTGTCCAGGACCGATAGTGGGCGACTTGTCTCCACTTTTCATTCTCTAGACAGGAAGATGAGAAGAGAGCAAACAAAAAGGACACATTTCAAACAGACACAAGTAAAACAAATATCTGTACAGTTATAAACTGTCCCATATATAAATAAAACTGAAAAAGTTTAGATTGTATGTTTCCGACTAATTATAAACGATTATTATACAATAAAAATGGATATTTACAGAATAAACGGGTAAGAAAATAAATACCGCCCTATTCTTCCCTGACCAAGCTATTATTGTCTCTGACAGTCACTATCTTTCTACCAATCCCCTCGTGAACATGCCCTAGGTAGAGACTCTAGCGACTCCAAAGATTCTAGTGACTGCGTACTGATAAGCCGACATTACGTCAGGTCCAGATGAATACCCGCAGGTGTCGCTGATAAGATAACAACGCCGACGGAAGAAATAACAAAACCGTGGAGAGAAGAACAAACAAAATGTTCCACAAATAACATATAAAGACGAACTGATTGTTCAAAATTACACAAAATGTGCGGAAATAAAATATCGGAACGTTAGAGAAGTAAAATAACAAAATGTGAGAGTAATAAAATAACAAAATGTAGAACAGAATGACAAAATAATAGGACAATGTTGTCCATGAAAGGAATTAATGCAATGTTGGTCAGAAGGGATAGAAAACAATGTTGAGACACAAACAATAGAAAGATAAACCAGGATGTGGGAGTAAAGCACATGATAAATTAGAGTTTTAGGCTAAAAGTAATATTAGAAAAAGAAAAAAATAAATTATGAACTTTTGTTTGAATTCCTGGCAGAAAGAAATAACTCCAAATATTAGAGAAGATAAAGATAAACAAAATCCGGACAAAGAAAAACATAATCTCTCTCTCTCTCGCTGTCGAGGAGTAGAATATAACACATTAGAATAGTACATATGAATATCAAAAAGACTAAAACTATGATCATAAACAAAGGAAATACACAAAACCCACAAGCGGATATCAAAATTGAAGGAATAGACATGGAGACAGTTCAGAACTACAACTACCTTGGTCATACTATAACCAGTGAGGGAAAATGTACAACTGAAATAAACAAAAGAATAGGAATGGCAAAAAGTAATTTTAATGCCATGAAGAACATACTAACATCAAAACAAATAACACCAGGGCTAAAACTAAGAATAGCAAAATGTTACATCTTCTCAATATTCCTATATGGTGCAGAAACATGGAAATTAGACAAGAAAACAGAACAGAGAATTGAAGCATATGAAATGTGGATATATATAGAAGAATAGGTAGAATTGGATGGAAGGAAAAGAAAACAAACGATGAAGTCTTAAAACAAATACAAATGAAAAGAGAACTACTAAGCACAATTCAAACAAGACAAATGCGATTTTTGGGCCATGTTAAAAGACACAACAACCTACTAAAAGTATTCCTGGAGGGGAAAATACAAGGTAGAAGAGACAAAGGCAGACCAAGACTAACATGGATGAGTAACATCAAAAGATGGACAAATCAGCCTATGACAACCTGCACCATCAAAGCAAGAGACAGAGCAGAATGGCGCTCCATGGTAGCCAACCGTCGTTGCGTAGACGGCACTCGATGATGATGGTGAGAATGGTAGCTTTACGCAAATCAGGAGATTGAATGATGAGAATAGTAGCTTTACGCAAATCAGGAGATTGAATGATGAGAATGGTAGCTTTACGCAAATCAGGAGATTGAATGATGAGAATGGTAGCTTTACGCAAATCAGGAGATTGAATGATGAGAATGGTAGCTTTACGCAAATCAGGAGATTGAATGATGAGAATGGTAGCTTTACGCAAATCAGGAGTTTGAATGATGAGAATGGTCGCTTTACGCAAATCAGGAGATTGAATGATGAGAACAAACGTAACGTATATACCATGATTGGACGGTGAGAATAACGTAAATACCACGATTGGACGGTGAGAATAACGTAAATACCATGATTGGACTGAGAATAACGTATATACCATGATTGGACGGTGATAATAACGTAAATATCATTATTGGACGATGAGAATAACGCATATATGCCACCGGTGAGAATAACGTAAATACCACGATTGGACGGTGAGAATAACGTATATACCACGACTGGACTGAGAATAACGTATATACCACGATTGGACTGAGAATAGCGTATATACCACGATTGGACTGAGAATAACGTATATACCACGATTGGACGGTGAGAATAACGCGTATATGCCATCGGTGAGAATAATGTAAATACCTCGATTGGACGGTGAGAATAACGTAAATACCATGATTGGACTGAGAATAACGTAAATACCACGATTGGACGGTGAGAATAACGTAAATACCATGATTGGACGTTGAGAATAACGTATATGACATGATTGGACGGTTAGAATAGAGCATGTGCCATGTTTATTCATGATTGGCTCAAGAGAATAACATTAGTACCGTGATCGGTGTGACCAAGTAATCGTCAAAGCTAATGATAATACGAAAATAAATGTAAGTATAGCTGTATTAATCTAAAAGTCCAAGTATAACAAGACAAAAGTATTGAATATTTATCTAAAAGTCCAAGTATACCAAGACAAAAGTATCGAATATTTATCTAAAAGTTCAAGTATAACAGGTCAAAAGTATCGAATATTTATCTAAAAGTTCAAGTATAACAGGTCAAAAGTATCGAATATTTATCTAAAAGTTCAAGTATAAAAAGACAAAAGTATCGAATATTTATCTAAAAGTTCAAGTATAACAGGACAAAAGTATCGAATATTTATCTAAAAGTCCAAGTATAACAGGACAAAAGTATCGAATATTTATCTAAAAGTTCAAGTATAACAAGACAAAAGTATCGAATATTTATCTAAAAGTTCAAGTATAACAAGACAAAAGTATCGAATATTTATCTAAAAGTTCAAGTATAACAAAACAAAAGTATCGAATATTTATCTAAAAGTCCAAGTATAACAAGACAAAAGTATCGAATATTTATCTAAAAGTCCAAGTATAACAAGACAAAAGTATCGAATATTTATCTAAAAGTTCAAGTATAAAAAGACAAAAGTATCGAATATTTATCTAAAAGTTCAAGTATAACAGGACAAAAGTATCGAATATTTATCTAAAAGTCCAAGTATAACAGGACAAAAGTATCGAATATTTATCTAAAAGTTCAAGTATAACAAGACAAAAGTATCGAATATTTATCTAAAAGTTCAAGTATAACAAGACAAAAGTATCGAATATTTATCTAAAAGTTCAAGTATAACAAAACAAAAGTATCGAATATTTATCTAAAAGTCCAAGTATAACAAGACAAAAGTATCGAATATTTATCTAAAAGTCCAAGTATAACAAGACAAAAGTATCGAATATTTATCTAAAAGTCCAAATAGATCCCAGCAGACCACAACGCCGTTTGGATGTTAGATTATGTAACAGCGGTGGTAGCGTAGAAGGATTCGATCAGAATCGAACCTGACCTCCTTTTCCTTAGTGGTGCTGGTCTCTAACCACAGAGTAACCGCAACTCCCCAACATAAGTGCGTGAGGTGAGGAATACACCCAATAAATGTCATGGTTTAGTTCATAACTTTAGATCCGAGATGATGATGACTAGTACATGGCCACTAACAACATTTCAGTGACGTGATTGCCAGGAGCAGTGCGACCAAGAGCGTGTCTTTAATGTGCGGATCTGATAGTTGTCTGGGTGATATCACCGATTCCGGGTGACTCACGTCACTGGCGGGCTCAAACGATACCAATCTTTATCAACCTAGTGTACATATCAGTTCATTGTATCAGTGGCGTTGTTTGATATCATCTTCAATATTCAGCAATATTTCGTTATCAGCATTTTTGAGGAAACTCATTACGTAGTAATCAAATACTGAGTACCTCTCATGTAACCAGATAATAATCTCTGTGTTTATTTTTTCCTCTTTCTTTTCTCTCTTTCTCTCTCTCACACACAAATCGTTCTTTCCGTCACATCTATGAAATAACTCATAATGTATGTTTTAACCTTCCTCATTGTAGAACATTTGACATACTACTATATTTTCTTACAACTTTATTATTTTTAATTCTATTTCTTTTTGTTCCTTTAATTCAATTGTTCCGTGCTCCTTTATTTCCTGTTCTCTTGGTCTCTTTTCCATCAGCGCATTTCATGATTGTGAGTCTTGAATGTGCCCAAAAACAAATATAGCAATTGTCAATTCTAATTCAAATAACGTGTTCATTTTCTCATTTGCTTACCAAATAACACTTATTGTTAGTCAGTTCCCTTCTTTCAGATGCCCCTGGGCATCTTCATACATCTTAAAAGTCTGTTTGGTGTTTGTGAGTTGTCTTCATATGACTGAATTTTGTTCTGTGTTTGGAACACTCCATTGTTTTGTGTTATTTCACATAGAAATATACACGAAGAGATATATGAAATAACCATAATTTACATTTTCGATGAACGAAAAGATTGAACAAATCAATTAGCTTCAACCTTACATGTGAGATGTCCACGTCATTAATGAAATAATTCAGCAATATCCTTTTATGCCAAATTTAGCATTTTTACTCTCTACTTGGTCGGTGCTCACAATAAACAAAAAGAAAGCATGTCACCACAGAAAGATGGACAGAATATATGTCAACTCCTTGATGATGAAAGACCAACACTAAATAATCCAAACAAGGACACAGGAACACCAATAATGCAGAGTGAAGTGGATGAGGCAATTCAGCACGTGAAACAAGAGGCCAAGCTCCAGGTCTTGATAATATAACAATCGAAGAGATAGATGCATTAGGAGAGCTGGGAGTACAAGTCATAGCAAAACTACTCAATGACATATAAAACAGTGGGCCAGTGGCCACATACCCGAAGTTCTACTCAAATCTATCTTTGTAGCCATCTTATAGAAGTCAGGCACCACTCTTTGTGAAAACCATTGCACCAATAGTCTCATGAACCATTTAACTAAATTATTATTAGAATCATCATGAGACGTGAAAGAAACACACAAAAACCAGAAATAAGGTAGGGACAATGCTGATTTATGAAGGAAAAGATACCAGTAATGCAATATACATCATATTGCATTGAAAGAACTATAGTGGTAAAGAAAGATCTATACATGTGCCTCATAGACTACACAAAAGCATCTGACAAAGTAAAGCATGTAGAAATAATCAATATGCTGGAGAGTTTAAACATTGATGACAAGGATCTTAGAATCATCAAAAGCAAACATGTATTGGCAACAAGCAGCAGCCATAAGAATTAGCAACCAAAGAGGACAGTTCCAATATATAAAACAAGGAGTCAGACAAGGCTGTGTTCTGTCGCCGGATTTGTTCTCACTTTACAGCGAAAATATGGTGAGATCAATTGTAGACACACACAAAAATGAGTCAACGGTCACAACATAAACAAACTGCGATATGCGGATGACATAGTCTTAATAGCAGAGACGGAACTGCAAGAAATGATAGACATTATAGTTAAAGAAAGCAACAGAAAGAGTCTCCGTCTGAATAGTAAAATAACAGAAGTAATGGTGATATCGAAGAAAAAATCAGCACCATCATGCAGCATAAAATAAATAAGACAAATCTAAAGCTAGTGCAGAGCGGTAAATACTTGGGCACAATAAAACATCCGATGGAAGATGCACCACAGAAATAAAAAAAGTAGCTCAGGCCATAATAGCATTTCAGAAAACGAAAAACGTCTTATGGAACAAATCTATGTCAATGGAAATGAGAAAGAGAGTTCAGCTGTGCTATATAAAGAACTAATTCTGACCTATGGAAGTGAATTATAGACAGTAAATAGACACATGAAAGTACGATTATAGGCCACAGAGATGGGATTTCTCAGAAGAATGTTGAGTGTTCTCTGGACAGTTAAAAAGACCAACGAGGAAATTCTCAAAGAGGCCAACACAAAACTGCGATCATAAGAAACATCAGAAAGACACAATCAACATTTTTTTTAGCACATCTTGAGAAGAAGAAAGTTGGAATACTTGGTTACTACTGGCAAAATAGAGGGAAAGAGAGATCAGGGACGGTAAAGACAGAAAATACTGGATGGTACTTGGTGATGGCACGGAAAACAGTCAATAGAACTGATATAATGGTCTGTGGATAGAGAATTGTGGAAGGACATGATCGCCTACGTCAACCGGTATGGTATGGCACATGATGATGATGAGTCACCACAGAGGTGAGAGAGATGTTAGTGCTAAGTGCTTGATTTTCGTGTCTCTTCTGTTATATTTTACTAGTCTTGACGACAGGCTTATTGTTTTCTCTTATCCGAGTCAGTTGTTCGACTCTTGTTTTCAGCTCTCTTCTCAGTTTAATCTTTCCAGCATATCAACCGTAATACATTTTTTTCCCGTGATTACCTTCGATGCTGATATAAAAATATTTGTTGCATAATTAAACTGTTTGTATATTTGTTGGTGAATTTTGATCCGTGTTTGTTTGTGAGTAAAGTTATTTTCTATAAATGTCTTAACAATAGTTTTGTTATAATGTATGTAGGTCTGTAATTTGACGAACCAGTAGACAGTTGTAGACACCAAGATGTCATAAAGTACATTTACTAACAACTGGCACAACCATAGTCTTGACAAAGAGTTAAGTTGTCGTAAAGTAAATTTACTAACAACTGGCACAACCATAGTCTTGACAAAGAGTTAAGTTGTCGTAAAGTAAATTTACTAACAACTGGCACAACCATAGTCTTGACAAAGAGTTAAGTTGTCGTAAAGTAAATTTACTAACAACTGGCACAACCATAGTCTTGACAAAGAGTTAAGTTGTCGTAAAGTAAATTTACTAACAACTGGCACAACCATAGTCTTGACAAAGAGTTAAGTTGTCGTAAAGTAAATTTACTAACAACTGGCACAACCATAGTCTTGACAAAGAGTTAAGTTGTCGTAAAGTAAATTTACTAACAACTGGCACAACCATAGTCTTGACAAAGAGTTAAGTTGTCGTAAAGTAAATTTGCTAACAACTGACACAACCGTAGTCTTGACAAAGAGTTAAGTTGTCGTAAAGTAAATTTGCTAACAACTGGCACAACCATAGTCTTGACAAAGAGTTAAGTTGTCGTAAAGTAAATTTGCTAACAACTGAAACAAACTCAGAATGTTTGATAAAGATTCAAGAGAATCAACGTTCCTGATCTTACCGCTGTTAAGAATGCTACATCCGCCATCACTTCCTGTTTTGAACAAATTCCCACGTAAACTACTTAACTGTGAGATCATGCAAGGTCAGACTAGTCTGTCGTATTATTTATAGGCATTCATTCATGAAGCCGCGGTGGCTAGTTCTCTCGTCTACTGACCACGTGAGTTCGGGTTTATTTCCAAAATGTGGAGATGGAGGAATGCTCCAACTTCATAGTTCATCCATAATCTGTGAATAGATGCCTGATCTGTTTTAATCTTATGAAAGTAGGACGGCCTCACGTAACACTGGCCACATCACCTATACATGTAATTTTACCAATGTTTAAATAAAAAGACCATTCTGGACATGACCGTATATTCTCATGTGCGACAAGGCGTTACATATACTTTTTAATTTGAATGAACCGACTCAATGATTTACATGAGTAATGATTTACTTGGCCCAGTCTCATTACTTCTTGTTCAGGCGTTTGCAGTTTACTAGCAAGGAAAACCATGACTGAATGTGAATATTTCTTGGACGTGTCTTTGCAGTTTACTAGCAAGGAAAACCATGACTGAATGTGAATATTTCTTGGACGTGTCTTTGCAGTTTACTAGCAAGGAAAACCATGACTGAATGTGAATATTTCTTGGACGTGTCTTTGCAGTTTACTAGCAAGGAAAACCATGACTGAATGTGAATATTTCTTGGACGTGTCTTTGCAGTTTACCAACAAGAAAGGTCAACAAGCTTTAATGAACGTTGCTGGGGAGAGTGGTGGCTGGCTAGCTCTGCTGAGATCCGCCCCTGCCAAGACAGAGAGGAACACACACGTCTACTGGGAAGGTAAGTCGAATTGACCCCCCTGTTCTACTGGTAGGGTCTAAAGTTTATTGGTTTTTTTAATGTGGGTCAAGTCAGTGCTGTGGGACCCGCGATAGCTCAGTGGTTAGTGAACTGGGCTACCACGGACAAGGGGTAGGGTTCACCCAGCCTTAAATGGGTACCGGATTTATTTCTGGGAAAGTAAAGCAGCACGGGCATAATACTGACCACATTACCCCAAAAATCATGTGCTGAAGGTCTGTAAAATATAGGGTCACTAACACCATATTGCCCCTATACGCCACTTGGCGTGACGGGGGTACTTTACTTACTTACAAGTCAGTGCTGTAGGGAGGTAAAAACCGCTGCTTAATGGGCTGGACTGTGTTTATATTAGAGGAACTCTATAATCATATAAGATATTAATTTTCAGTAATAAAGCGATGTATGAAAGATCAATCCAACAAAAGTGTTTGGTTTTCCACTCGGGCAAGATAATAAGTAAATCAGATCTACTGTCAGTCACGTGTCGTGCCTGGCTACAATTATGTATGTTTGTTATATTATGCTGTGATCACCATCACTGTACTCATCTTACATCTCCGATCTTCTCCAAATACCGAAAGCCCTCGAGGAGAAACCTGACCCACGTGCACGAACTCACTTCACGGCCTGGGATCTATAAATTGTTCGAATGTTACTGGCCCGAATCCAATGCATGAAACCCAATTAACTGAGTTATACTGTTGCATAGTGACAGGCCACTGAAAGGACCACAGGAGTTTGCTCATGCAAGCCAAGCCTAGATGATTGTGGCCATGGAAGGGACGTGCCAGCCCAGCACCAGGTGATTGTGGCCATGGAAGGGACGTGCCAGCCTAGCACCAGGTGATTGTGGCCATGGAAGGAACGTGCCAGCCAAGCCTAGATGATTGTGGCCATGGAAGGGACGTGCCAGCCTAGCCTAGGTGATTGTGGCCATGGAAGGGACGTGCCAGCCTAGCCTAGATGATTGTGGCCATGGAAGGGACGTGCCAGCCTAGCACCAGGTGATTGTGGCCATGGAAGGGACGTGCCAGCCAAGCCTAGATGATTGTGGCCATGGAAGGGACGTGCCAGCCCAGCACCAGGTGATTGTGGCCATGAAAGGGACGTGCCAGCCTAGCACCAGGTGATTGTGGCCATGGAAGGGACGTGCCAGCCAAGCCTAGATGATTGTGGCCATGGAAGGGACGTGCCAGCCAAGCCTAGATGATTGTGGCCATGGAAGGGACGTGCCAGCCTACCACCAGGTGATTGTGGCCATGGAAGGGACGTGCCAGCCTAGCCTAGGTGATTGTGGCCATGGAAGGAACGTGCCAGCCTAGCACCAGGTGATTGTGGCCATGGAAGGGACGTGCCAGCCTAGCCTAGGTGATTGTGGCCATGGAAGGGACGTGCCAGCCTAGCACCAGGTGATTGTGGCCATGGAAGGGACGTGCCAGCCTAGCCTTGGTGATTATGGCCATGGAAGGGACATGCCAGCTTAGCCTAGGTGATTGTTACGAGACGTGCTAGCCTGGCCTAGGTGATTGTGGCCAACACTTGATGGTTTCTTCCAGATGCTGTTAAGTAGCCTGTTATTTTTTATTTAATGCAAGTTTCTCCTTTAAAACGTCCTCATTATTGTTTGTAAATAATCCCTGGTGTTCTCAACATTATTCTGTAAAACTAGTTTTCAGTGGCATCCAACGCTTTTCTTGTCTACTTGTTGTTCTTAATTCACATCCATATGACAAAACTGGTTCCATATAACACTGAAGAACTCTATTTCTTTTTAATTATTTTCAATGACAAAAAAATGGGTAGCACAATATGTTTCTAAATGTCAATGTAAATAAGACGGTTATAAACAAAACAGTTTATTTAGAGAATTGTTGACAGTGTGATCATGTAGAGGAGTGTTCATGTATGAACATTATATTATCATCAGATTCACCATTATAAGGATTGTGCTTGTTGGCGTATGTGATCTTGTTTCTCCACCGTTATCTCGAAATTTGTTTTTAATTATGCCAAACTTGATTTTGACTTTCTACCAATAAATTATCTTAAATTTTCTGTTATCTTCTCTCCCTGTTTCTTTTTATTTCTTCCCTCAATTTCCCCAGTTGCTAACATGATTCCAGTTGTCCCCGTCTCGTCAGATGTCAAAAATGACGATATCAAAATCATTTATCAGCCACTATCAACGCTTTACCCATGCTATTTTCTAAACAAAACTCATATTTTAAAAAAAATTTGTTTACCGAGATCACATGTATAGCAAGCTACCCATCTCATAAACAAACAAACAAAAACTATCTTTACGATTTTATTCAATTTATGGGGTCTGCCTTGGGGGAAGCGGCGGTGTGGGGGGGGGGCATCTTATAGGACACCTGGGAATACAGGCCGCTTATTCAGTGCAGTCGACAGTCTGCGTCACTTCATTTCCAATGTGACATCCTGATGACAGTCTGCGTCACTTCATTTCCAATGTGACAACCTGGTAACTGTCTGCGTCACTTCATTTCCAATGTGACAACCTGGTAACTGTCTGCGTCACTTCATTTCCAATGTGACAACCTGGTGACAGTCTGCGTTACTTCATTTCCAATGTGACAACCTGGTGATAGTCTGGGTCACTTCATACCCAATGTGACAACTCGGTGACAGTCTGGGTCACTTCATCCCCAATGGCACTCTCTGGTAATAATCTGCCTCATAAACAGACTGACTAACGAGGCATAGATCGCCGTAATCCTCCGTTGGGGGAGTGGGGGGTGGACCTGTTGATATACAACATGTAGATGAGTAGAAAAGTATGTTTACAAATATTCATCTTGGAGAGATTATATTGATAAGATGCCCTATACAGATTGTATTATCACGATTATTAAATAAAGATGATATTATCAAAATCCTTCAATAATGATTATTTTATGAAGATAATTAAATAAGGATGATATTATCGATTATTCCTGTAACGGTTACAATGTTGGCATTCTCTGTCAGGCGGAAGGATTTGGTGTGAGGTCATCGCAGACATCGACATCGGCACTGAGTTGAGAGCGACCTTCACTTTCCAAAACGATGATGACATTGAGGAGGACGGCGACGATGAAGCGGCGAGCACGAATGAGGTCAAGCATACAGAGACGTCATCAAGTGATGAAGCCAGTGGAAGTGTTCAGCAGCTTCAACATCCTTATCAGCAGCAGGTGGCGCCTGGACACGGTTAGTGCATGTACCAAGTTTGGTTAAACATCACCAGCATTGTTAACCTATTATTACTTTTATTGTTTACCCATCTTCTCATATTTTTCACATATCTGGTCTGATTCTAAATTGTTTATTTTCAACTTTACAAATGACATTAACCTGTTGATGACGAATCGATTCTCCTTGACCGTCCTTTTGATCTGCCAGTTGACATATAGGCAGAAACACCAGACTCTTTATTGACCTTTAGAGCTTAAGATGGCACATGGGGCAGAAACACCAGTCTCTTTATTGACCTTTAGAGCTTAAGATGGCACATGGGGCAGAAACTCCAGACTCTCTGTTGACCTTTCGAGCTCATGATGGCACATATGGCAGAAACACCAGTCTCTTTATTGACCTTTAGAGCTTAAGATGGTACATGGGGCAGAAACTCCAGACTCTCTGTATCCAACGTCTTTGTTATTAAACATCAAACTTTGCACAGAACCCGCATTGTATCTCCTGTTCTGGGCGAACCTATCCATCTCGACAAAGGAGCTGATGGTTATTGCTATTTTTTCTAAGAGTCGAGATTTACGCTTCAATAACAATGAATGTTTCAGGAAGAGATTGACATCTCATAGAAATATCTAGACATAACATGTGCTGCGTTCGCTCTTCGTTGCTCTAATATGACACTAGTATTTATCTCTACGGATAGCCAGTAATACTAATAATAATAATAATAATTATTATTATTACTACATTACACATTAATCGTTTAACCAGCTGTGTAATTCAATAAACTAGCGATTGTTTAAAATGCTTCATTATACATGTACGGCACTTTAGTTTTGTTAGTTGCTAAGCTGCCTCTCTAAACCATTACAATGCTGATGTCATCTCTGTACCAGAGCATATCCATATATAAACCTGCTTCAAGAGAATAGATATACGGGTATCATAGATGTAGGTAGCTAACGATGTGCAAAGTCCAATTGGAAAACAAAAAAGATACACTTATATACTTATTAAAGAAGCCTTTAACAGCAATATGGAAATGATCTTTTATGGTGTTGTTTCATGTCATACTTCTGTTGTAAGTTACAATTCTAATTCTTTTCTCCACACTTTGAGAGAGTTTCCTTATTTATAAACTGTGTACGTCACATTAGGAACACATAAAATGTCCAATGTATTTTACATATTAAATATGATATTTGTCTGATATTTTACAGACAAATTGTTGTATATTTTGATCATTAGAGACAAATTTTTGTATATTTTGATCACCATTACATGTACATTTGTATATATGGATCATTATTACAGACAATGTTGTATATATTGATCATCATTATAAACAAAATAGTATATATTGATCATCATTATAAACAAAATAGTATATATTGATCATCATTATAAACAAAATAGTATATATTGATCAATATTACAGACAATGTTGTATATATTGATAATAATAACAGACAATGTTGTATATATTGATCAATATTACAGACAATATTGTATATATTGATAATAATAACAGACAATGTTGTATATATTGATCAATATTACAGACAATATTGTTTTATATTTTTGTCGTGAGTTAAAGACAAATTGTTGCATACTTTTATCATCATTACAGTAAATCTTTTGTATATTTTGACAGCGGCTTTAATTTACGGATGTCCGTTTTGTGGTGTCCGATTCTCCAGTCCAAGGACACTTCAAGGTCATCTGAGCTTCTACTGTTCCAAGAAAACATCTGATCACATGGTCACGCCTGTCAGTAAAGAGAGGGATAAGGGAAGTAATCAAAGTAAACCGCAAATAGAAGGTGAGGTTTTCCTAGTTGTTTCCCTTTATCGTTTAACAAAACACACTGGAGAACGCACACAATGTCTCCCTCTCCACCTGTTTTTTTTTCAAAGGCGGTTTTCATTATTTTATTAGCTCCTCCCTAAAATTGTCATCAATAATAAGAACTGTGTTGTGCTGGTGACACTTTTGTAGGTTAAAGCTTCTGCTGGTGATATTTTAGTAGGCTTGTGTTATATTATGCAAGAATAATAAGAAAAAAAAACCTCTACAGAGATGAAATGTGTTAGACGAATGACAGGAAACAGTCTGAGAGATAAGATCAGAAAAGAAGAACTGAGAAAAAAGCTAGGAATAGCCCCTGCCACAGAATATATAAGGAAACAACAGATAAAATGGTTTGGCCACATGACAAGGCAGAAAGATCAAAATACAACACAACAAGCTTTCATGAAACGTGAGAACACCAGACCCAAGGGTCGACCACGAAAAAGATGGATCGATGGAATATTAGAAGCACTAGGAAACATAACAGCAGCAGAGGTGAACAGAAGAGCAAAAGACCGCAAATTATATCTCCCCTCGACGTTGAAAGGCAGATGAGGAAGGAAAGAAAAGAAGATATGCTTGTTCTGGTGACATTTTAGTAGGTTAATGCTTGTTCTGGTGACATTTTAGTAGGTTAATGCTTGTTCTGGTGACATTTTAGTAGGTTAATGCTTGTGTTGGTGACATTTTAGTAGGTTAATGCTTGTTCTGGTGACATTTTAGTAGGTTAATGCTTGTTCTGGTGACATTTTAGTAGGTTAATGCTTGTGTTGGTGACATTTTAGTAGGTTAATGCTTGTGTTGGTGACATTTTAGTAGGTTAATGCTTGTTCTGGTGACATTTTAGTAGGTTAATGCTTGTTCTGGTGACATTTTAGTAGGTTAATGCTTGTGTTGGTGACATTTTAGTAGGTTAATGCTTGTGTTGGTGACATTTTAGTAGGTTAATGCTTGTTCTGGTGACATTTTAGTAGGTTAATGCTTGTTCTGGTGACATTTTAGTAGGTTAATGCTTGTTCTGGTGACATTTTAGTAGGTTAATGCTTGTTCTGGTGACATTTTAGTAGGTTAATGCTTGTGTTGGTGACATTTTAGTAGGTTAATGCTTGTGTTGGTGACATTTTAGTAGGTTAATGCTTGTGTTGGTGACATTTTAGTAGGTTAATGCTTGTTCTGGTGACATTTTAGTAGGTTAATGCTTGTTCTGGTGACATTTTAGTAGATTAAAACTTGTGTTGGTGACATTTTAGTAGATTAAAACTTGTGCTGATGACATTTTAGTAGATTAAAACTTGTGCTGATGACATTTTAGTAGATTAAAACTTGTGCTGATGACATTTTAGTAGGTTAATGCTTGTGTTGGTGACATTTTAGTAGATTAAAACTTGTGCTGATGACATTTTAATAGGTTAATGATACTGAGAAAAACATCTTAAAGATTAAATGACGCTTTCAGTTGTGAAATGTTCAATTTTTAAGTTAAACATTTATGAAAATCAAAGATATAGCTGACTCTTATGGATTTTGATGTACAATAGAAGAATCATATACAGATACTTCAAGACAGTTCATCTGGTAGTTTATGAATCCCTTCTGAGTGTTGTGTTTCAGTGACTGTGTTTGTTACATCTGTTGAGTAGTTCTAGGTTGCTGATTGACCAACGGACGTCATGGGACGCACCAAAATGGACGCTTCTTGCGTCCAAGCCATGTAAACAATGTTGACTTTCCTTGTCTTCAACGGTTTATCTCATTCTGTTAGAGAATTTCACGCAGTCTGTTACCACAGTGAGATGGCGGATTTTTTAAAAATGTAAACACGGGTTTGATAATAAATGTGTGTACACAGTTCGTTAACCATCGCTGTAGATCAAGTCTTTATTCACTGGCTTCGTTAGCAACAATGGAAGCTAATGACCTTACTTGTGCAGCCGGTTGGTTTGGGACAAATTGTAAGTTACAATGTCACTGCTATAATGGCTTAGTTTGTGACAAAACTACAGGGACATGCCCAAACAATGACAGTTGTCAGCACAAAATTTTCGCACCCCAGTGTCAGTACTTGGATTTTATTTGCAAATATGCCCAAAAATCTGAACCTACTTTCCTGTTTGATGGCAACGACACCTCATGTAATCCGGACACAGATTCTACATCAGTTGAGGCAACTCTCAATCAATCTTTGCCGTGCTCCTGGTTTAGGATTTATGCGAATGACTTAAAATATCTGGACAGTTTCACGGTAAAACTGAATGGTTCTGCCTCATGTAACAATGTATCAAGGTTTGTAGTTAGTCCGCACGAGATTGATGCCTTCTGCCCTGAGGCTGGTCTGATCAACAAGTTACGGATTGAAAGGGCGATAGTTGCAAATATCAGCTCCAACTACATTGGCGGGGGTAGGAAACTGGCTCTCAAACAGAACACAAGCCAGACCGATTTAATGCACAAAACATTTGATGCTTGTTATACAGGAGACGGATGTGGACCAGAGGCCGCAGTTAATAGCAAAACAAAGACCAATCTCTATGACAATGACTGCACACACACACAACTGAGAAGTGGAACCAATTCTGTTTACTGGTATCTGAGCTTTGCAACGCCCCAGAAGACTCACATCATTCGAATCTATCATCGAGCTAGCACTATGATTCGGGTAAAGAATGACACTCTAAGGGCTTTCTCTGACAGTGGCGGAGTAGTGTTCCAGTATAATGATATATCCTACCCTAATTTATCTGTGAAAACTATTGTAGTCAAAACACAAACGTCAATGGCACACATTAAGATTGAGTTCTCACCGACCATTTCGCAGGCCGACAGTGCACTGACGGTATGTGAGGTGCAAACATTTACAGACACCTATTGTCTGGACGAGCAGTCTTGTCGTTTTGTGCAGTGTGTAGTGGGTGTAGTAAAGGCTGCAATGTCATCATCGGTACTTGTCACGGCTACTGTTCACATGGGATCTATGGACACGACTGTTCCGGGTCTTGTCTCAGTGTCTGTCCTTTATTTGAGGAAAAATCTGGAAAATGCCTACATTGTAAACATCTTGGCTATACCTGTAATGACACTTGTCCATATGGTAATTTTGGGCTACAGTGCGAACAGATGTGTTTTGATGGCTGTGACATCATATGTACTCTCAAATGTCCGGGCAACTGTTTCAACGACACCTGTCAACAGTCGATCGGGAATCTGTACATGCTTCAGAACGTTCTATGGGTCAGACTGCACTCTCAAAACTCCGGACAACTGTTTAACGAAACCTGTGATTCCCACGTTCAGAAGAGTCTGCCGACTACAACAAGCCCAAGCATATGGACACTTTAATGTGTTTCTGTGCTAGACATGGTTCACTTTTTGGTGTTTTTTGGTGAAGCCATGGCTCATATCTTTTTTGTGTTTCTGTCCTAGCCATGGCTCATATCTTAGCTTGTGTGTGCTGGCCATAGCTCATATCTTGGTGTGTGTCATGTTAGTCATATCTCATATCTCGATGTGTCCGTGCTAATCATGTCTCATATCTTTATGTGTGTCTGTGTTTAGTCATATCTCATATCTTAGTGTGTACCAGTGTTAGTCATATGTCATATCTTTGTGTGTGCATGTCTGGGTTAGTGATATCTCATATCTTTGTGTGCATGTTTATGTTAGTCATATCTCATATCTTTGTGTGTGCATGTCTGTGTTTGTCACATCTCATATCCTTGTGTGTGCATGGCTATGTTAGTCCCATCTCATATCTTTGTGTGTGCATATCTATGTTAGTCATATCTCTTATCTTTGTGTGCATGTCTATGTTAGGCATGTGTCATATCTTTGTGTGTGCATGTCAATGTCATTTATATCTCATATCTTTATGTGCATGTTTATGTTAGTCATGTGTCATATATCTTGATGTGTGTCAGTGTTAGTCATGCCTCGTATCGCTGTGTGCATGTCTGTATTAGTCACATCTCATATCTTTGTGTGTGCATGTCTGTGTTAGTCACATCTCACATCTTTGTGTGTGTATGTCTGTGTTAGTCACATCTCACATCTTTGTGTGTCCATGTCTGTGTTAGTCACCTCTAGTGACTCGGGCAGATGGTGCTCGTAAACCTGGGAGGGCCTACCATCTAAGGGCAGAATCCCCCTACAGAAAAGATCATCTGCTGCCTTGCAGGAAGATTGGGGACAATCAAAGGCTAGGGAAAGCAAACCCGAATAAAATGCTGGCTGAAATCGGATGCACTGGGCCACTGGCGCATAACACAGTGCAACGTATTAACGGGTGTTCAGTCAGAGTGGATCTGACACACTCTAATTGTGATGTTCTGTCTGTGGGGGCGATCAACACACTTAGCCTGACAGCTGACTTCATGTGAGAGTCTGGGATCCTACTCTGATTGAGTCCTGAACGCAGAGAGAGAGAGAGAGAGATTGACCAACATTTCCTGTTGGTATGCTTGTAATTGTAAATGAGGTCGTCACCTCATTCTAAATCTAACAGCTGCCATGATAAATATATTGAGAGTTAAGGAGTTCTGTATGAGGGTGGGTTTTCCCATTGTACAAGACAACAACATTTGGAACACAACCTTCAATTAAAAACAAAAGTCTGGCTAATGTTGTTTATTTATGTTATTGAATATGTCCTTCACATAACTTTATTAATCATATAGTCACATCACAATTATAATAATATGTCATTCATATGACAGTGTCTTGAGTGGCAATCTCTGGTTTCAAATTACCCTTCTGTATTTAATGTACTTTTCTCTCTACTCTCTGGCCTTTTTTTTTGGTACTAGAGAAACAAACTGAGGTTATAGCCAGTATTTACAGTTGGATCTTATTGTCGTATATCTTTGGTTTCTTACTTCTTGTCAAGGAGTCATCTCGTGACTTATCTTCTGCTGGTGGTGTACACTTGTTCTGGGCTGGTTAATTCTAACTTCTGCTTTCCCAGTCAGTCTACTCACATCTTCTGTAAATGAATCATAGCTTAATCATTCTAAGTCAATTATGCCTTCCTGACTCTAGCTATCTTTACTTTTTCACTTCCCTATTTATTCATAATTATCTTGAATTTCTCAGTCTCAGTGCTTATAACAATGAACTGTCTGACGTCTCATTTGGTCTCAGTGATTAAAATGTAATCTAATGTTTCCCATATTAAGTGTCTTGCTCTTTATATGCATTTGTCACATGTGTTCAGTGACCAATCATAGAGTTATATGTACAACTTTTTGGTGTTCATGCATTAACTCATTAACATCTACTGGAAAATCATAGTCAGAGGAGGCTATTCTCTATTTATTGAGGTCAATAACATGTTTTTCAGGGTTGAGCACCTGAATATTTCATAAAATAGGCTATCTCTATAACTAAACAATATGTGATCTTGGTAGTATCATAACTTCAAGTTCAACTTTCTTTAATTTAAATATATTCTTTATTTCTTGTGATTGACGTATCCCAAGCGTGTTGGAACTCTGCATTGATCCTGTATTACTATTAGTCCCATAAATGATTCGCTTCCAGAGGTTTATGATGTAAACAAAGCAGTTTTGTCATTGCAAGTGAATAATGTCCACACCTATAATTGGTCAGGATTGTGTAGCAGCAGCAGCTTTATAGCGAACACAGAAAACATCACAGGATTGTGCTGTTCTGAAACAGCTATGCCATGCTACCCTAGAATTGCCTTTAATGGGATTACTGTGACCACAAACCACTCTCCATGTGTGTGCCACATATTTACACCCCAGAAAGAAATACTGAATATAACAACACCATGTGCCGTCTGTGATATTAATGACCACAGACCAGGAGCCTCCAGCATGATTGATACAACTGTTGCACCAAGCACTTCATCAGCAGAGCCATATCTATGGAATGTTAATCTGACATTGTTCTTGAATGATGTCCAAGTTAATGAGACATCAGAATCGTGTGGCAGCAGCTACAAGAAGGGAGCAGAGAACATCAAGTTCTGCTGCTATAAAGGAGACTTGCCTTGCTATCCCAGAATTGCCTTAAATGGAATCACTGTAGTTGAAAACTTCTCCTCTTGTGTAAACTACACATTCACATCTAAGAGTGAATCAGTGAAGGTCACAAAATCATATTCTCTCTGTGGTTTTACTAACTACAGGTCATGTGGCTTCTGTTGGATTGGAAATGACAAATTACCACCACTGTGTGTCTATATGTTTGGAATTGGAGTCATCAATGACGGCCTAACATCATCAAGTGCTATGACGATCATCAATTTCGGGAGGACGTGAACTCCCATGGTATATGGTGGATAGGCGGCAGGAACCATTGAAGGCTATGTCTGAAAAGTGTTCCTTCTTGCAGTTTCCTCATATTCCAAGTCCGGCTTGTTGCAGGAGCTACTGAGTTAAGTGCTCTGTGCACACCGTGAGCTGTGTGTCTCATCCGTTTTGATCCTGCTTCGATATCCCGCTTGTTTACGATGAATGATGATATCGTATGACAGGGAACAGTTGGCTGTGTTCACTTTCTGCGCGGTTTCGCCTTATGTCTTTTGGCGTGTGCTGAGACTGCTACGATGGGGACTACAGTTACCTTTCTTTGTTTGGGAGATGAGTTGGTAATTCGGATGATTCCACTGGCACGGGCGGTTGAGCAATTATGGATTTTAATTCGTTTGCTGTGATACCGAGGCCTTCCATAACCAATAACCAATAATAACCAATAATTGATCCTGTATTTTTGAATTTACTACTTTTAAGTTTAATGCCCATGATTATGGAAGGCCCCGGTATCACTGCAAATAAATTATAATCCATAATTGCTCAACCGCCCATGCCAGTGGAATCATCCAAATTAATATCTCATCTCCCAAACAAAGAAGGGTAGCTGCAGTCCCCATCATAGCAGTCTCAGCACACGCCAAAAGACATAAGACGAAACTGCACATAAAGTGAACACAGCCATCTATTCCCCATCATACAATATCATCATTCATTGTAATTAGAATATTGAAACACAATCAAAACGGATGAAGCACACAGCTCACCAAGTGCACAGAACACTTTTCAGACACAGCCTTTAATGGTTCCTGCCGCTTATCCACCATATTGACCGGAAGTTTATGGAAATGCCCATTAATTTATTTATAAATTATTTCTAGTAATTGACTTTGACCAAGGGTGTAGAAACAATTGCATTTGCCAAACAGTTTTGTGCCTAGTTAATTCTCACTACTTCAAGTTCAATGTCCCATGTGCTATTTAGTGATCGATGTTTGCTGTGCTTGAGAGTCATTGACCTTCTAGAAGATTTACTTGTAATTTTAATTTTGTATATTTTCTATCTAAACTTTCTCTCTATCTTTTCTCTATGTCTATGTATAATACTGTTGCTTTGGTTGCATTTGTTGGGCAATTCTTGCTGGCTGCCTTACCAGAATTTTCTGTTGATTGTATCAATTACTGACCATAGTTTCCTGTTGGTTCCATTCATTGAGCAGTTATTATTTACAGACTGATTAGAATTTCTTGTTGGTTGCATTTGTTGAGCAGTTCTTGTTTGTTTCCCGACTAGAATTTCTTGTTGGTTGCATTTGTTGAGCAGTTCTTGTTTGTTTCCCAACTAGAATTTCTTGTTGGTTGCATTTGTTGAGCAGTTCTTGTTTGTTTCCAGACTAGAATTTCTTGTTAGTACCATTTGTTGAGCAGTTTTTGTTTGTTTCCAGACTAGAATTTCTTGTTAGTACCATTTGTTGAGCAGTTCTTGTTTGTTTCCCAACTAGAATTTCTTGTTGGTTGCATTTGTTGAACAGTTCTTGTTTGTTTCCCAACTAGAATTTCTTGTTGGTTGCATTTGTTGAGCAGTTCTTGTTTGTTTCCCAACTAGAATTTCTTGTTGGTTGCATTTGTTGAGCAGTTCTTGTTTGTTTCCCAACTAGAATTTCTTGTTGGTTGCATTTGTTGAACAGTTCTTGTTTGTTTCCCAACTAGAATTTCTTGTTGGTTGCATTTGTTGAGCAGTTCTTGTTTGTTTCCCAACTAGAATTTCTTGTTAGTACCATTTGTTGAGCAGTTCTTGTTTGTTTCCCAACTAGAATTTCTTGTTAGTACCATTTGTTGAGCAGTTCTTGTTTGTTTCCCGACTAGAATTTCTTGTTGGTACCATTTGTTGAGCAGTTCTTGTTTGTTTCCCGACTAGAATTTCTTGTTGGTACCATTTGTTGAGCCGCTCTTGGTTTCTGATGACATTTACAAATGTCAAAGTTGGCAAAGATAAGTCATCACGTAGAATATCAATTAATCATTTAATAAAAGTGAGTTTTCATCTGAACCTTCTTCATGTCGAGCCGCGATAGCTCAGTGGTTAGTGAACTGGACTACCACGGACAAGAGGTAGGGTTCGATCCCAACCGACGGCTTCTGGGTTCACCCAGTCTTAAATGGGTACCGGATTTTTTTCTGGGAAAGTAAAGTGGCACGGGCGTAATACTGACCACATTACCCCAAAAATCATGTGCTGAAGGTCTGTAAAATATAGGTTCACTAACACCATATTTCCCTATACGCCACTTGGCGTGACGGGGGTATTTTACTTTACTTCTTCATGTCACTCATATATTATTTCTATCATATTTGGACATTATTACTGTAATTATTCGGAGAATTATCTTTTCTTCTTTTTAATCTTAAAAAGTTAAATATCATCAACATCCATCAAATATGTAGCACATGTAATGTTTCCATTATTGTGAATTTCTAAATTAATCACCTACTCTATCTAATCATTTTGCTGGCTTAATAACCTCTCTTTTTATTCTATGCAGGTCTTACAGTGAAACAAGAGCCTGGTTTACAAGTGGACACTGATTCTTCAACTGTGGCTCAGCCCCACAATGAATCTACCAGCCAAACAGATTTATCAGAAGGACAGAGTCCAAGCAATCCTACAAAAGTAGGACGATCTGGACAGGTCTTTAATTGCAAGCATTGCTCATATAAGGCTGATAAGCTTAGCAGCCTTAACCGTCATATGCGTATGCACAACAACGACAAGATCAGGATGACTGGTTTTTCTGCAGATGAGAGGGTGTCATGCAGCAATAGTGAGAATATTATAAGCAATGTGAGGTCTCCAAACTCAGAAACTTTCTGTAAAGAGTGCAAGATTCAGTTCTCTAATCTTCACACATTCAAATGTCACAAAGAACACTACTGTGCTCAAAGAAGGAAGAAAGTTTTAGCAGACCAGTCAACCTTTGCTGCCATGTTTCATTCCCCATTCTCATTCCATGATCCCTCAAAAGTTGGTGTTCCTTCTGCTTTACAAATGGCGGCTCTAAACCAGGGAGGTCTAATTTTGCCACGAACTTCTAATGAAGCAGCTGGTCAAGGATCTGCATCAGTATTACTCTCAGCTCCTGTACTAACAGCCAGTGGTATGGCCAACATAGCTATTTCTCTTCCAACAATGCTAATGCCACCTATGGTAACAGGCCAGGATGTAGTTGCAGTTTTAACAAGTCCTAGAGCTAAGGGATCTATTGAAAAACAGCAGGCTAATCTACCCTCAACCCAGTCTTCATCGCATCCCTTACCATTAACCCGTTTTTTAAACCTTTCAACCACAACCCAAGTTGATTACACTAGAGCCTTGGAAGAACTTCACAAATCAAAAGAATTTAGCATCCACAAAGCAGACTCCTTGGAGGAAGATCATCCACTTGATTTAACTACAACAAAGAAAGAAATTAAATCTGAAAATGATAATAGGAAAGACGAAAGTCAGACATATTCATCATTTCTTCAACCTGACAGGGATGGAGCTCTGGATGCCCGGAGAATTATATGTTCACCCTCACAAGCTTCCAGCACTTCAGGCCAATACCCACAAGCCAAAGATCTGAAAGATAATCCAAACTCACCATCTCAAAGTCCAGCAACCCATAGCTTGCCAAAGAAAGACCCAGTTGAAGTAAAAAGAGACACACATTCTACAGGATCACAGGCACAGCAAGTTTTGAGATCTGAACACATGACTCCTAATTCTATGATAGTTCAGGTTTTGCCTCATCCCTCTATTCTTGTCTCTCCAGCAGGATTCATTCCAATGCCCTTGACGCTGTCACCACCAGGTAAACGGTCAGCACCACTGTCACCTTCAGGCACAATGAATGGTATCAGCAAATGTGCTGACTGTAACATTGTGTTTTACAAGCATGACAACTATATCATCCACAAAAAACATTACTGCTCTGGTAAAAGGCGTGCAGGCACCCAGCCTGTATCAACAGCTGACACTGCATATTTTGCTACAGAAACTGACATGAAAACAGAACCAGAAGTTCCACAACCTCCATCACCTTCATCATCACAATCACCACCATTTAAAAACAAGAAAGATTCACAAAATGATTATTTGAATTCTGGAGAAACTTTGCAAGATTTAAAAGCTTCCCCTCCTAAGCATTCCAGTGAAGTGAAATACAAATTCTACTGTGTTCCATGTCGAATAAAGTTCAGCAACTCCAGCATTCTAGAGGCTCACAAAGAGTACTATTGTCCAGCTGGCAAGGACAGTGAACAGTCAGTTATTGTTCAGACAGCATCTTCTGAAGCAATTCCTGCACCTTCACCTAAAGATGACTGGGGGCGCACATCACCAGAATCTCCACCAGATGAGTTTACTTGTACAAGATGTAACAGCATCTTTGTGTCTGCCAGACTGCTTCGCCTACATGTGTGTGATGGAGGCTTTCCCTGTCCCCATTGTGACCATGTATCTATAACAGAAAACAGATTGGCAGAACACCTCAAAGTTCATGCTCCCACCAAAGCATACAGGTGCACCATCTGTGGTTATCGTGGCAACACAGCACGTGGCATGCGCATGCATGGCAAAACCCACATTGATGAGGGGTTGGACTTCACAGATGAAAATATGCTGGCATACCATGAACCAGCTCTCATTCCTGTTGATCACAGCCCTTACCCAGGAACTACATCAGATACAGAACTACTGAGACTAAAGAATGAGCCTTATAAACGACGTCGGTCAAGGAAAGCTTATGAAAAATTTGATTACCCACTGCCTAAAGTTGACATTCCTCAGACCTGCCCTCTTTGTGGTCAAAACTTTGCCAATGCTGATTTTTTAGCTTCACATTTTAAAGTACATGAGATAGCAGCATCCCAGTACATGACGGGTCTCATGAAGTGCATTCAATGTGGATTTGTAGGCAAGTCTTTGGAGAATTTGCGTTCTCATTATGAATCACACCACAGAACAAACAATAGAAACAAGAGACCACGGTTATCATCCCCTGACAGTGAAGATCAGAATCCTCCAGGAAGAAGCATCAGTCCTGGAGCTTGGAAGTCACCAAGAAAGTCTTTAAGTGATGAAAATGAAGGAAATATTTATACGGGTGCAAACAGTTCTTCACTAAAAGAGCCAAAAATTCCTTGCAAGAGCACTGAGCTTGATACACACAATTATGGGAAGGATGACAGGCCACATGAAAGTGGCTCATCTCACCATGCTATAATTAAAACCGAACCAATGGAAGAGTGCAAACTTGATAGAGAATCTACCAACAAACTCAATCACTTTTTACAAACACCAAACCACAGTCCACTATCAAATTTACCTAATGATGTTGACACTAAAGAGCTGTCCCCTAGCCCTTCATGCAGTAGTTCCAGAGACCGAGCAGATTCTCTAAGTAATAGTGTGCAGGAAGAGAATCAGTCTGAATATATTGTTAATGCTGAATGTGGAAGGCAAAACTCTGTGTCCTCTCAAATGGAAACTGAGCCAGGTGAAATCAACACAGCTCACATCAAACATGAGCCTAGATATGAAGAAGAGGAGACTGACATGCATGTTCAATTTTATTCCTCTGACAGAGATTGCAAACAGGAGAACTATGATTCCAGCGGTGATCGTAAAGTTGATGGGTTTGACCTACATTCTAGAGAAGCTTCAGATGCCTCTCATGTGTGTCAGGAAAACATCCAATCAGATTTGACACAAAGAAGCCCTCTTACTGCTTCCTATATTGCCAGACGAAGTGTCAGCTCCCCAAAATCTGCAATTACAACACCTAATTTTTTGGTTAGTTCACCACCACACATAGCTCCTAGCCACAGTCCCACAGAACCCAGTACCAGCAGTAGATTGGCCGCATCATCATCATCATTTCAAAATACTAAGTCACCAATTACCACAGCTTCCTTAACTACCATCTTTCCCCTCCACCCAACCCAAAGCCACACTTTACAATTTCCTTGCACCACACCTCAACTCTCACTCCCATATCTTTTCCTGCCACCTATCCAACCAGGAGCATCAGGGGCAATCTCTCGCTCTCCTAGCGTTGCAGATGACAGAATCAATGGAGCTCGATATTGTCAAAACTGTGATATTTCTTTTTCTAAACATGCCACATATCTGGCTCATAAAAAATACTACTGCACTGCACGACCCAGAGGGGAAGTTCAGTCTTCTGCAAAAGCTTAGAGTGGAGCTCATTAACTTCACAAGCGTGTTCATTACTTCCTGGTTTACAAAACACTTATTGAACCAGATATTCACAATTTTAATGAACAGTTATACACAATGTTAATGAACAGTTTGTTATTTGCATATACAGAAAGCAGAATGTGCTGGGCTTGGTTATCACTCCTGAAAGTCACTATCACATAGACATAAAGCGTAATTTTCAATCACAAATCTGGAGAAAGACTTACAGAACTTACCAACTACATAGTTAGTGCACACTTCTGTTCTCACGACCCTTCATTATTGTTGTGATTCTGCCTTGTAACCAGACCCTACAACACTAGTTTGAACTGAAGTCTTTATCACTAACACAAGTGTTGAATATTAACAACTTGAATTCAGCAGTTATATACCTAAACTGCTATAAACTGTGTGCGCAGACAATAATGGTGACTGAACAAGGAATGAACCATGGCTGCTTTAACTGTTAACTGCTCTCTATAGAAGTAAATAGAACATTGTTGATTTCTCAAATGGACGAAGTCAAGATCAACTAGAAATGTTGACATATTCCAAGTTATAGTATTTCTTATGTACAACTCAGTGTGTATAGATTCATGTTGTAAACTGTCATTGGTTGTGATTTGTCAGTAACTTTCAATATATTGCTGTCTCCCTATAACCCTCTCCCTCTCATATTATTATTTTTGTTTAACACAGCAACTTCAGTTCTAGCCACACTAAAATGTGTGCGTCATAATGTATGTAGCCAGACTTCATGTCACTATCATTCTTGCTTGTCAAGTTAGAAAACAGTTTCCAAATGTTCACAGTTAGAAACTGTTTTCTTTTGTTTAAATATGTACTTTTTCTTTTCTCTTGAAATAAGCTAAAAATATGTATATTTTTTAAAGATAAAAATTGTTTTCTAATTTTGAAAGTAGGAAAACATTGTTCATTATTGATAGATATTAACAGTTTTTTAATGTGTGTAAAGCTTTAAAATAATTAAGTTTAAAGTTGGAACTATTTTCTTTTGCATACAGGCAAGTATTGTTTTTAATTTCCTAAATTTCTATATCTTTTAATGTCAATCATGGTCTAGTATAAATTGTGAAGTTGAAGATCATGTCATCTGTAACCATTTATGCATGAAAATTCTACCTTAGAGGGCATTTTCCCATGTGATATATTCCATGTACTACACATAAGCCGAAATAAATGTTTCTTGGAGTATCCCTAGTCATAATCTGACAGTTCTACAAGAAAATGTGCCAGGTTTCCTAGAAAAACATCATAACTAATATCGAATTTTCATTTCAGACACTTTTTAAAATTGCTGACACAGTAACATGAAAATGCTGTTATTTTTAATAAATTAATGTGCCAATTCTGATGTTTCTTATAATAACAAGAAACTTCTGTTTCTTTTCATATATTAACATGAAACTGCTGTTATGTTTCATACAGTAACACAAGATTTCCATTGTTTCATACAGTAACATGAAACTTTTTTAATGTTTCAAATAGTTACATGAAATGTTTGTTACATTTCCCACAATAACATGAAACTTCCTAAAGATGTCCATAGCTCTGAATCCACAAGGGAAAATGTCTCTGACATGTAGGTCATATATTGTTTCCTGTTCTGGTCCAAGATGGAGGATTGTTTTTCACTTTTCTATGGATGGTTGACTAATGGCCAAACAAGCCATGACCGTGAAACGTCCATTGTTATTTAAACAAAAATCTAGACTCTTACGTAGAAATAGTGAATTCTAATCAAGATCTAATAGTGTTTTCTCCATCTGGCCAACAAATTGTAACTGTTGACCCAGAACAGAAAAATGAGGCAAAATACAATAAGAGTCAAGTGCAAAGTCTGACACTAAATAGCAATGGTCGTAAAAACATGGACAGCTAGAATATCTGACCTATGTACCACTTTAGCTTGAAAGGATAATAGATAGATAGATAGTCATACACTTCCTTATACTTTTTATACATATCCGACAAATGACATACACTTACAAAATGATAACTATGTGCTCTATAATATGTACAGTCATCGGGAATGAAGTTTGATCACCATTTTACTAGTCACAGCATTTAGAGGAGTCGGGACTAGTGCTCTTTCCTGCTGTTATTACGTTCCCAGCTGAGTGAAATAGTTGCACATTCTTTTGTTGACTGAAGAGACCCAAATTAGGATTGAACCCAAGCTAATCATATCACAAATCCCCTGTTTTAGTCTCTACACATTTGATGTTCAGAAAAATTAATTGTGCATCCTCATAAAGTTTAACACTCTTCTCTAAAGCTTGTTACACTTTCAAAACAGGAGGTTCTACCACCATCAAGTTTCTTAATCTCCAATCAATTAGACACTTCTCTAAAGCTTGTTACACTTTCAAAACAGAAGGTTCTACCACCATCAAGTTTCTTAATCTCCAATCAATTAGACACTTCTCTAAAATGCCTTACACTGCTATAAAGGTCATCTACTTCCTCAAAATGTCCTACAATTCTCATACAGTGTGTTGAATTATGATACATTTAAAGTAGTTCTTAAAATGACATACCATTACCACACAGTATGTAAAATTATGACATATATTTTAAGCAGTCCTAAAAATGTTGTGCAGCACTACTATTGTCTTTTAATTTTTATGAGTTTTCACCTCAATCAGGTTTCTTCTTATTGATGTGCCACTTGACACTCAAAGTTTGCATCATGAAAAGCTATTTTTAGCTGTCTCTTGCCCTGATGCTAGCTAGACTCTGTGATTGATTCCAGTCTGCCTCTTGATGCTGTCAGCCCACTTTAGTTTTTGCCCATCACTCTTCTAAAAAACATTTTGTATATGGTTGGTATGATTTCTCATTACATGATCCTGTTATTTTATTTATCTCTTGATCTTCAACTTGATTTTCAATTGTCTAATACCCCAATCTTTGATCTATTCCCCATTCTATTTCTTCTAATTCTTATATAAATTTACCTGTCTTAAGTTTTTATTTTATTTAGTGTTCATTTTTCTGCTCAATATAAAAGTACTGAATAGACAAAATATTTTATAATTCTGTGTTTTAGCTTTTGATTTGCATAGACACAAAATGTGTTTCATTTTGTTAACAAACCTTTGTAACCAATCATACTTTTCTATCTTGAAAACAACCAAAACAACTTTTTCTGATTGTCAAGGATTTCATGATTTTAAAAAGTGCATGTTCCTGATCTTCAAAACCATCATTTAAATTTTCATTGATGTTTAAAGAAGATTTGTCAGTGATGTCTTTAAAAATCATCTCCTTGTTCAGATTGAATAAATAATGAAACAAAAGTTTTATTTATACACTTCCCCATACATTTTCAACATGTGCCCACACTGTATAACATGTTGCAAATCTTATAACATGTTTTACATGCTTATAATTTGTTTCACACAATTATAACATATCCTGTATTAATGTAACATGTCATATATTTCTATTGCATATCCTGAACTAAAACATTTTTTCCTACAGTCCCATAGAATGCATCATAAATGATCTGCCTGAGTCATTAGAAAATTTAAAAAACAGAAGGGCATTATTCATACAAGGAAAATAACTAGGAAAAGGTGAAGGATGTTGACATAAGCAGGCTTCACTGGATGCTCTGAAGTTGAATTTTTTTGTTCTTTATTCACTGATTTACATATTAGGACACACAAATGTGTTTTTAGCTGATCTATTTATTTTTCTGAAATGCTTTCAGTTTGATAATGCATGGTCGTTTTAGTTTCCATGTTAAAGGTTTTGTGAGCCAAACATTTACTACCAGTACTTTTCCTTTTGTGTCTCTGTCTAACATTGGTTTCTGACAGCTCATAAATTGTTTGTACAACTCTCCAAAGTTACTTTTAATCAAATAGAAGTATCCTAAACTATACTTGTTGACAAATTAGCAAAAAGTGTACCTAGAAGGAGCAATCATGTGCATAAAACAGTTTTTATGGCAGATTTATAATTTATGAGAACTGCAAACTTGGTTGGAAATGGGGTATTCAGATAAATGGTCAATTCTAATGGCAATGGAATAATTAGCCACCTAAAAAGAGCTGATCAAAACATTAATTTGTAACTTTGTACTCAAGATAAATTCACTACTTTAGTTACACTTTGACACAACATAATTTTTTGACAAAATATTAACACCTTATAGAAAATTAAACATTTAAAAAATATCCTACCCTCACTGCACACATTTTTTTGTCTACTCAATAACAATTTTTGTGCATATGTTGAGAGCCTCTTCATCTGAGTGTCCAGTCTTTGATAATTTTAGAAAAGTGCATTATGCATGTTACATTGAACTATAGAACAGAGTAACAGCAACTCACAAACATTTTCAGACACCACCTTGCTGCCTAAGTCCACAGATAGTTAGATCAATGACCAACCAAACTACAAATCAACCAAAAGCTCATTTTTATTTTGTATCATGAATCAACCAACAGCTGTTTTAAATTATATTCCCAAAATCCATCAACAGTTATTTAAAATGTAGAAATATAAACTTTACTTTCCTTTAGATTTTCAATAACAAATTGCACCCAATAGTGCTTGTTCATCAATCAAAAATATTGTTCATTCAAGATATCTTATATGTCATTCATCTCAACATACATTAAAGTAGATCTGACTATATGCAGTGTGCGTCACATATATCAATAAACAAATATCTTATATACACATCCTGGTATAACTTCATCATTGTCCTGTTAGCATTGGTTGCTTTATGGGACAACTATTTCTGTCTCTTAATGACATTTGCCACTCTCATTATTATAGATTATATTAAGAGTAATATGTAAACTAGTAGGAAACATATTTCAGCATCGAGTAACAATATCAGTAAGTCTGTCTGATCTAGTACATTAATGGTGCTACTCTGAAAGTGTTGTCTCTCCTTCTGTAGTTCCCTAATATCAATGTGAAAAGTCAGACCTCTGCTATTTAACTATCACAAAATTTAAAATGAAATCAGTGACTTTAAAATAAACTTCTGCCTGTAGTACAGAAAGCCTTCAGTTTAACAATGGCATAGAGTGGTGTTAAAATAAAGTGTGATCAATTACAGGTTATCTCTGTAGCACATTTTGGAGAAATTATTTGTTTGCATATGGCAGCTTTATATCTCTAACAAAATCCAAAGGGACTTAATTCTTTCCAATTTTTAACTGGCAAGAGTTTTTTAACATACACAGAATACACATGGAAGCCTCCTGTTTTGTTGTCATTATCTGAGAGGATGAGACATCAGATTTCACTACCAAGAGACTATTAGTAGTAGCCTCCATCAATCATAGTTGACTATGGATTTTTCACCACCCCTAGAAATGTTATTTTTATTTTCTTTCACCATGTATTCACCATGGGTGTCCGGTTAGCGCAATCGATAGGCGGTTGGCTTACCACGGCAACAGCCGGGGTTCGTACCCTGGCGAGGACACCTGGGTTTTACTAATTCCCTAAAAATTAGTGGGAGCCGCGATAGCTCAGTGGTTAGTGAACTGGACTACTACGGACAAGGGGTAGGGTTCGATCCCAACCGACGGCTCCGGGTTCACCCAGCCTTAAATGGGTACCGGATTTTTTCTGGGAAAGTAAAGCAGCACGGGCGTAATACCGACCACATTACCCCAAAAATCATGTGCTGAAGGTCTGTAAAATATAGGGTCACTAACACCATATTTCCCTATACGCCACTTGGCGTGACTGGGGGTACTTTACTTTACTTTTATGTATTCACCATGTATATGAATCTGTCAGTCTCTTGTTTGAGTTAGAGCTTTAGAGTGAGTTGCCAAATATTGTGATCTGCTGCTATTTCTTCCCAGGCTGCAGGGTTTATGTTCATAGTCTTCATGTCATGTTTACACACATCTACAAATTGAAGTTTTTGGCGTCCCCTAGTTCTTTTGCATCTACTAGTTATCCATAGAGTATATCTTTTGGTATGCTGCCATCTTTCATACAATGTACATGAGCAAGCCAGTGTAACCTACATTGTTTGAACAGCATGTAGATGTTCAGGAGGTCAGTGCAAGTCATCACCTCCATGTTTGTCACTTTATCCTTCCAAGTGATACCAAGAATATGATGCAGACATCACATATGGAATGCATTTAACCTTCTCTCCTGCTTTGCATAAGTTGTCAAAGATTCGCTGCCATACAGGAGGATACTAATGATATAGGCATTGTCAATTGCAGCCTTGTTTTAATTATCAGTTTGCTGTTTTGCCAAATACACCTACAAAGACGGGCAAAGGTGGAAGCAGCTTTACCAATGCTGGTGTCAATTTCTGTATCTAACGATAGTTTGTTGATGATGATGGACCCCAGGTAGCTATACTGCTGCACGACATCGAGTTTGTAGTTGTCAATAAAGATTGCAAGTGTTGCTTCAACGTCCTGACCAAGTATAATAGTTTCCTGAAAACTTATTGTTAGACCGAAGTCTCTACAGTTTGCAAAAAGCAATGTATCATGTTCTGGAGTTCAGAGTGTAGTGTTGTCAGCTAATAAATAGGTCTCTTATAGTGATATGTCTGTTTGTGGACTCAGAGACTAGGGCAGGGTAAAGCCATGAGGAAACAACTAATTCAAAGTGAAAAAAGTCCCACTTCTTATGAGAGGTTTGAATCCAGAACCTTCTTCCCCAGAAGCCAATGTCTTACCTCTAGACCACTCAGCATCTCTCTCTCTCTCTTTCCCTTCATCCCTGCCAATTGTTTGAGACCTGCCATTTTTGGGAACTCATGTTACAGTAAACTCTCACTGTTGGAGACTCATTTGAAAGGAGACTGTAGACTGTCACTGTTGGAGATTCAAGTTACAGTAAACCGTGTCACTGTTGGAGATTCAAGTTACAGTATACAGTGTCACTGTTGGAGATTCAAGTTATAGTATATAATGTCATTGTTGGAGATTCAAGTTACAGTAAACTGTGTCACTGTTGGAGATTCAAGTTATAGTATATAGTGTCATTGTTGGAGATTCAAGTTACAGTAAACTGTGTCACTGTTGGAGATTCAAGTTATAGTATATAGCGTCACTGTTGGAGATTCAAGTTACAGTATATAGTGTCACTGTTGGAGATTCAAGTTATGGTATATAGTGTCACTGTTGGAGATTCAAGTTATAGTATATAGTGTCACTGTTGGAGATTCAAGTTACAGTAAACCGTGTCACTGTTGGAGATTCAAGTTACAGTAAACTGTGTCATTGTTGGAGATTCAAGTTACAGTAAACCGTGTCACTGTTGGAGATTAAAGTTACAGTAAACTGTGTCACTGTTGGAGATTCAAGTTATAGTATATAGTGTCATTGTTGGAGATTCAAGTTACAGTAAACCGTGTCACTGTTGGAGATTCAAGTTACAGTAAACTATGTCACTGTTGGAGATTCAAATTACAGTAAACTGTGTCACTGTTGGAGATTCAAGTTACAGTAAACTGTGTCACTGTTGGAGATTCAAGTTATAGTATATAGTGTCATTGTTGGAGATTCAAGTTACAGTAAACCGTGTCACTGTTGGAGATTCATGTTACAGTAAACTGTGTCACTGTTGGAGATTCAAATTACAGTAAACTGTGTCACTGTTGGAGATTCAAATTACAGTAAACTGTGTCACTGTTGGAAACTCATGTTACTGTAGACAAACTTGTCATTATTGGAAACTCCTGTTGCTGTATGAAGCATAGTTGCACCAATATAGAAGTATATTACTATAGAAAATATTCTATCACTCACTTTGACACCTTTAATTCACTGTAGAAACTCAAATGTCACTGTAGGAATTTAAATGACAATGAAAAAATTTTAACCTTCATGTTATTACAATAAAGTGTGCAAATGGAAAAGTTTACATTTTTTAAAAAACTCTTGTATCACTAGGAGATTTTATTTCACTATAGGATGTCTCACAATCTCGCTAACAGCAGGGAAGAAAATCGATTCTGTCAAAACAAAATGCTACAGAAAAATCCTATAAATACCTTGGATAACAAAAAAAGAGCAATGAAGACATACTAAAAGACTTACAAATTAAAAAGTACTGTCTTATAAACAATAACGTTTTATCATTCATTCTACAGAGGAAATAAAAATATGGCCACATCAAAACACAGCGAGCTGAAAAGAATAATAATGGAAGGCATGGTTCCTGGGTGACGCAACAGGGGCTGACTAAGAAGAAGATGGTTTCAAGACATCAAAAAGACCGTGAACATGACAACAGAAGTAGAAGATCTAACTAAAGACAGAGATTCTTTCAGATGGGTTGTGGTGAATGTAACATTCTGTATAGGACATACAACCAGATGATAATAGAAAGTCTCTCTTTTTTTTACTCAAAACTGAAATAAATGAAGCTATTGAAATTACTGTAACAAGACTTCTGTCACTGTAAAGTAATATCATACTATTAAGCCAAACAGTGGTTCTGTGAATGTATAACAATGTCATATTATTAAGTCATGTGAAGATTCTATCATTTTATAACATTGACATATGATGAAAATGTGTGATGTAACCATTACATTTTCACTGATATCATTAGCTGAATGATGTTACCATGAGTTGTGTACACTTAAGTTTGGAAACGACAAAGGCAGTTGTGTATAGGTCAATGATCTTTGAGATCTACTTACTGACAGGACAAAAATAAGACATAAATTATTTGATTTTTAAAATATTTTGTTTTATCGTTTTTTATTTATTTAATAGAATGTTATAATTAATTTGAATCTCTGTTTAAGTACATGCTGCCGCAACTTGATCTTGTGTTCTGCCATGAATTTTTTTGTGTACATCTTTACAGACATTATCTTTTATTTTCTCTGGTTTTCTCATCTGCTAATTTCCGCTATGCATTTTATACTTGCATTATCTAGCAGCTTATTTTACTTGATGTCTTGTTAATGAATAACATTGATACATTATTATTTACTGCTTAAACATGTGCTTGTGTTTGTGAGAGAGTGAAAGTTGTAACATTGAGGTGGTAATAGACAATATTGTAATACAATATTTCATTGACAGACAGAAGCATGCTGTTGATGAGCACACACACAACAATTAACAGACAGACAAATGGTCTGGAACCTGTTCAGAGACTGGCTTCCTATTTAAAAGTACTTTCAGGTTCAGATCAATCCAGTAGATCTAGCTTCGTATTAGGGATCTGGAAATGCCTCATCATGTAAACAGTCTGAGTAGTCAGCAACATTATAACTTCTATATAACAAATTATAACCTTGAAAAACAATTTTGCTAAATAAACTATGTGTCATTGCCTTGAAAGAAATAACATGGATTTTAAAATGCATTTTCCAGGATAATCATGAATGGGATTGAAACACCAGGGTGAAATGTAAGGGTAGCCATATATATATTACTCTATTTATATGTATGGGAGAGAAGGTGGGGGTGGGATGCAATTTTATCTGGCTATCAGTAACCCCTAAATTCCCTCTCAAAATAAATTATATTTTATAAAAAAGAAAATTAGAAAATGACATGTTAGTCCTGTGAATATGTCTTCTAGTTAATGCTATTGTGAGATGCTACTTTGTGACTTACGTATGTGACAACCACCATGTATGGTAGCATATGTGTGTGTTTTATGAGGTGATCTTGATTTTGCTTGTCACTTATGAACTAGTAATGTGTGCTGAGCAAGGTCAAGGACACCACAGTCAACTTGTACCCAGACAAAAGGTAAACAATATTTTACCTCCCAGACAGTGAACCCAGTGAGCCAAATCAACTTCCACGACTGCCAGAAAGTTCTATATTTCAAAGACTATGTTTCTATGAAGCTATTTTGTACTGCCAGCATTTATTGGAAACTCTAATGCTATATAAATGTTTGTGTGCATTAACATGCTACCCAGAAGTCAGGGTGACCAGTTTGTCTTCCATTTTGTAAGGTTTTATTTTTGTTTAAAAAAAAATATTGTCATGTATCTTAAGATAGCAAACTTCCATTGATAAGAGAGTAGGCTTCAATTTAAAGGAAATTAGCTTCTATCGCAATGCCCCATAGAGTGAGTTTCAATTGTAAGGCCTCTTTGAGCTTCCATTGCAAACCATCTTAAAGTGAACTTTTTCTCACATGGTCTCCTGCAGAAATCTTTCATTGAAAGACCTCTTACAGAAAGTTTCCATTGCAAGACCTCCTGAGCAGCTTCCATTACAAGACCTCCTGATTATGCTTCCATTGCAAGACCTTTTGAGTAAGCTTCCATTGCAAGACCTTTTGAGTAAGCTTCCATTGCAAGACCTTTTGAGTAAGCTTCCATTGCAAGACGTGTAACTAAGTTTCTATGTGAATCCCCTTCTATACTGAACTTTACTTATCTTCTCCCTGGCAAGTCACCACACAAAGAATAGGTTTACCACTTGTGTTTTAGGCATATGCACTCAGCAACTGCTTATTTCTAATGTTATCTTGTTTACTGGCTTTTATGTCATACTTTAATGCTCCAATCATCTTCTCCTTTATCACTATATAAGGCTCCAATTATCTTTTTTGTCCAATTATCTTTTTTGTCATGGGATTAGGCTTCTATCTTCTTTGTCACGATATTTAGGTTTCAAGTATTTTCTCCTATGTCACTATATTAAGCTCCAAGCATCTTCTCCGATGTTATGATGTTAGGCTCCAAGCATCTTCTCCTATGTTACGATATTAGGCTCCAAGCATCTTCTCCTATGTTACGATATTAGGCTCCAAGCATCTTCTCCTATGTTACGATATTAGGCTCCAAACATATTCTCCTATGTTATGATATTAGGCTGCAAGCATCTTCTCCTATGTTATGATGTTAGGCTCCAAGCATCTTCACCTATGTTATGATGTTAGGCTTCAAGCATCTTCTCCTATGTTATGATGTTAGGCTCCAAGCATCTTCTCCTATGTTATGATGTTAGGCTCCAAGCATCTTCTCGTATGTTATGATGTTAGGCTCCAAGCATCTTCTCCTATGTTATGATGTAAGGCTTCAAGCATCTTCTCCTATGTTATGATGTTAGGCTTCAAGCATCTTCTCTATGTTATGATGTTAGGCTCCAAGCATCTTCTCCTATGTTATGATGTTAGGCTCCAAGCATCTTCTCTATGTTATGATGTTAGGCTCCAAGCATCTTCTCGTATGTTATGATGTTAGGCTTCAAGCATCTTCTCTATGTTATGATGTTAGGCTCCAAGCATCTTCTCCTGTGTTATGATGTTAGTCTCCAAGCATCTTCTCCTATGTTATGATGTTAAGCTCCAAGCATCTTCTCTATGTTATGATGTTAGGCTCCAAGCATCTTCTCTATGTTATAATGTTAGTCTTCGAGCATCTTCTCTATGTTATGATGTTAAGTTCAAGAATCTTCTCTATGTTATGATGTTAGGCTCCAAGCATCTTCTATGTTATGATGTTAGGCTCTAAGCATCTTCTCTATGTTATGATGTTAGGCTCCAAGCATCTTCTCCTATGTTATGATGTTGGGCTTCAAGCATCTTCTCCTATGTTATGATGTTAGGCTTCAAGCATCTTCTCTATGTTATGATGTTAGGCTCCAAGCATCTTCTCCTATGTTATGATGTTAGGCTTCAAGCATCTTCTCCTATGTTATGATGTTAGGCTCCAAGCATCTTCTCTATGTTATGATGTTAGGCTCCAAGCAACTTCTCCTATGTTATGATGTTAGGCTCCAAGCATCTTCTCCTATGTTATGATGTTAGGCTCCAAGCATCTTCTCCTATGTTATGATGTTAGGCTCCAAGCATCTTCTCCTATGTTATGATGTTAGGCTCCAAGCATCTTCTCTATGTTATGATGTTAGGCTCCAAGCATCTTCTCTATGTTATGATGCTAGGTTCCAAGCATCTTCTCCTATGTTATGATGTTAAACTCCAAGCATCTTCTCTACGTTATGATTTTAGGCTCCAAGCATCTTCTCCTGATGTTAGGCTCCAAGCATCTTCTCTATGTTGTGATGTTAGGCTCCAAGCAACTTCTCATATGTTATGATGTTAGGCTCCAAGCATCTTCTCGTATGTTATGATGTTAGGCTCCAAGCATCTTCTCCTATGTTATGATGTTAGGCTCCAAGCATCTTCTCCTATGTTATGATTCTAGGCTCCAAGCATCTTCTCCTATGTTATGATGTTAGGCTCCAAGCATCTTCTCCTATGTTATGATGTTAAGCTCCAAGCATCTTCTCTATGTTATGATGTTAGGCGCCAAGCATCTTCTCCTATGTTATGATGTTACGCTCCAAGTATCTTCTCCTATGTTATGATGTTAGGCTCCAAGCATCTTCTCTATGTTATGATGTTAGGCTCCAAGCATCTTCTCCTATGTTATGATGTTAGGCTCCAAGCATCTTCTCCTATGTTATGATGTTAGGCTCCAAGCATCTTCTCCTATGTTATGATGTTAGGCTCCAAGCATCTTCTCCTATGTTATGATGTTAGTCTTTGAGCATCTTCTGTATGTTATGATGTTAAGCTTCAAGCATCTTCTCCTATGTTATGATGTTAAGCTCCAAGCATCTTCTCTGTGTTATGATGTTAGGCTCCAAGCATCTTCTCCTATGTTATGATGTTAGGCTCCAAGCATCTTCTCCTATGTTATGATGTTAGGCTCTAAGCATCTTCTCTATGTTATGATGTTAGGCTCCAAGCATCTTCTCCTATGTTATGATGTTAGGCTCCAAGCATCTTCTCCTATGTTATGATGTTAGGCTCCAAGCATCTTCTCCTATGTTATGATGTTAGGCTCCAAGCATCTTCTCCTATGTTATGATGTTAGTCTTTGAGCATCTTCTCTATGTTATGATGTTAAGCTTCAAGCATCTTCTCCTATGTTATGATGTTATGCTTCAAGCATCTTCTCTATGTTATGATGTTAGGCTCCAAGCATCTTCTCTATGTTATTATGTTAGGCTCCAAGCATCTTCTCCTATGTTATGATGTTAAGCTTCAAGTATCTTCTCTATGTTATGATGTTAAGCTTCAAGCATCTTCTCTATGTTATGATGTTAGGCTCCAAGCATCTTCTCCTATGTTATGATGTTAGGCTTCAAGCATCTTCTCTATGTTATGATGTTAGGCTCCAAGCATCTTCTCCTATGTTATGATGTTAGTCTCTAAGCATCTTCTCCTATGTTATGATGTTAAGCTCCAAGCATCTTCTCTATGTTATGATGTTAGGCTCCAAGCATCTTCTCCTATGTTATGATGTTAAACTCCAAGCATCTTCTCTATGTTATGATGTTAGGCTCCAAGCATCTTCTATGTTATGATGTTAGGCTCTAAGCATCTTCTCTATGTTATGATGTTAGGCTCCAAGCATCTTCTCCTATGTTATGATGTTAGGCTTCAAGCATCTTCTCCTATGTTATGATGTTAGGCTTCAAGCATCTTCTCTATGTTATGATGTTAGGCTCCAAGCATCTTCTTCTATGTTATGATGTTAGGCTTCAGACATCTTCTCCTATGTTATGATGTTAGGCTCCAAGCATCTTCTCTATGTTATGATGTTAGGCTCCAAGCATCTTCTCCTATGTTATGATGTTAGGCTCCAAGCATCTTCTCCTATGTTATGATGTTAGGCTCCAAGCATCTTCTCCTATGTTATGATGTTAGGCTCCAAGCATCTTCTCGTATGTTATGATGTTAAGCTCCAAGCATCTTCTCCATGTTATGATGTTAGGTTCCAAGCATCTTCTCCTATGTTATGATGTTAAACTCCAAGCATCTTCTCTATGTTATGATTTAGGCTCCAAGCATCTTCTCCTATGTTATGATGTTAGGCTCCAAGCATCTTCTCCTATGTTATGATGTTAGGCTCCAAGCATCTTCTCTATGTTATGATGTTAGGCTCCAAGCATCTTCTCTATGTTATGATGCTAGGTTCCAAGCATCTTCTCCTATGTTATGATGTTAAACTCCAAGCATCTTCTCTACGTTATGATTTTAGGCTCCAAGCATCTTCTCCTATGATGTTAGGCTCCAAGCATCTTCTCTATGTTGTGATGTTAGGCTCCAAGCATCTTCTCGTATGTTATGATGTTAGGCTCCAAGCATCTTCTCCTATGTTATGATGTTAGGCTCCAAGCATCTTCTCCTATGTTATGATTCTAGGCTCCAAGCATCTTCTCCTATGTTATGATGTTAGGCTCCAAGCATCTTCTCCTATGTTATGATGTTAAGCTCCAAGCATCTTCTCTATGTTATGATGTTAGGCTCCAAGCATCTTCTCCTATGTTATGATGTTAGGCTCCAAGCATCTTCTCCTATGTTATGATGTTAGGCTCCAAGCATCTTCTCTATGTTATGATGTTAGGCTCCAAGCATCTTCTCCTATGTTATGATGTTAGGCTCCAAGCATCTTCTCCTATGTTATGATGTTAGGCTCCAAGCATCTTCTCCTATGTTATGATGTTAGGCTCCAAGCATCTTCTCCTATGTTATGATGTTAGGCTCCAAGCATCTTCTCTATGTTATGATGTTAAGCTTCAAGCATCTTCTCCTATGTTATGATGTTAGGCTCCAAGCATCTTCTCTATGTTATGATGTTAGGCTCCAAGCATCTTCTCCTATGTTATGATGTTAGGCTCCAAGCATCTTCTCCTATGTTATGATGTTAGGCTCCAAGCATCTTCTCGTATGTTATGATGTTAGTCTTTGAGCATCTTCTCTATGTTATGATGTTAAGCTTCAAGCATCTTCTCCTATGTTATGATGTTATGCTCCAAGCATCTTCTCTATGTTATGATGTTAGGCTCCAAGCATCTTCTCGTATGTTATGATGTTAGGCTCCAAGCATCTTCTCCATGTTATGATGTTAGGTTCCAAGCATCTTCTCCTATGTTATGATGTTAAACTCCAAGCATCTTCTCTATGTTATGATTTTAGGCTCCAAGCATCTTCTCCTATGTTATGATGTTAGGCTCCAAGCATCTTCTCCTATGTTATGATGTTAGGCTCCAAGCATCTTCTCTATGTTATGATGTTAGGCTCCAAGCATCTTCTCTATGTTATGATGCTAGGTTCCAAGCATCTTCTCCTATGTTATGATGTTAAACTCCAAGCATCTTCTCTATGTTATGATTTTAGGCTCCAAGCATCTTCTCCTATGATGTTAGGCTCCAAGCATCTTCTCTATGTTGTGATGTTAGGCTCCAAGCATCTTCTCGTATGTTATGATGTTAAGCTTCAAGCATCTTCTCCTATGTTATGATGTTATGCTTCAAGCATCTTCTCTATGTTATGATGTTAGGCTCCAAGCATCTTCTCTATGTTATGATGTTAGGCTCCAAGCATCTTCTCCTATGTTATGATGTTAGCTTCAAGTATCTTCTCTATGTTATGATGTTAAGCTTCAAGCATCTTCTCTATGTTATGATGTTAGGCTCCAAGCATCTTCTCCTATGTTATGATGTTAGGCTTCAAGCATCTTCTCTATGTTATGATGTTAGGCTCCAAGCATCTTCTCCTATGTTATGATGTTTGTATCTAAGCATCTTCTCCTATGTTATGATGTTAAGCTCCAAGCATCTTCTCTATGTTATGATGTTAGGCTCCAAGCATCTTCTCCTATGTTATGATGTTAAACTCCAAGCATCTTCTCTATGTTATGATGTTAGGCTCCAAGCATCTTCTATGTTATGATGTTAGGCTCTAAGCATCTTCTCCTATGTTATGATGTTAGGCTCCAAGCATCTTCTCCTATGTTATGATGTTAGGCTTCAAGCATCTTCTCCTATGTTATGATGTTAGGCTTCAAGCATCTTCTCTATGTTATGATGTTAGGCTCCAAGCATCTTCTTCTATGTTATGATGTTAGGCTTCAAGCATCTTCTCCTATGTTATGATGTTAGGCTCCAAGCATCTTCTCTATGTTATGATGTTAGGCTCCAAGCATCTTCTCCTATGTTATGATGTTAGGCTCCAAGCATCTTCTCCTATGTTATGATGTTAGGCTCCAAGCATCTTCTCCTATGTTATGATGTTAGGCTCCAAGCATCTTCTCCTATGTTATGATGTTAAGCTCCAAGCATCTTCTCTATGTTATGATGTTAGGCTCCAAGCATCTTCTCCTATGTTATGATGTTAAACTCCAAGCATCTTCTCTATGTTATGATTTTAGGCTCCAAGCATCTTCTCTATGTTATGATGTTAGGCTCCAAGCATCTTCTCTATGTTATGATGTTAGGCTCCAAGCATCTTCTCTATGTTATGATGTTAGGCTCCAAGCATCTTCTCCTATGTTATATGTTAAGCTCCAAGCATCTTCTCCTATGTTATGATGTTAGGCTCCAAGCATCTTCTCCTATGTTATAATGTTAGGCTCCAAGCATCTTCTCCTATGTTATGATGTTAGGCTCCAAGCATCTTCTTCTGTGTGATGATATTCGACCTAAGTATCATTTTCTTTTTCACAATACTGACTCGTGTATAATATTCCTTGTTCTATCTATCTATCATTTCGTTAGTTAGTCTCTTATCACAACGTGTTCTAAATATCAGCATGGATACTAAAATTTGCTTTTGTTTCTATGTTTGTGAAAGTTTCCTGAGTTCTGCCAAGTATAAGTGATAAAGTCCCATTCTTGTAGTGCACTTTTTCATAGATCATATTTTTTATTTGTCAATGGTTTAGATGCGTGGATTGACCTGAAAATTATTCCCTTACTGAATTCGAGGAAAAATGAGTGGAATTGTAAAACTAGTTTAGTTTATGTTTATGTCTTCAAGCTGTTGCATGTATCATTTTCCTCCACCATCTGTCTATGCTTTTTGTTTCAGTGTGCGTCTCATTGCCACAACAAGTTTGGAGGGACATATGGAAGCCAATTACATGTAATAAAATGACCAATTATAATATCACAGGAATTGACAGGAAAGGTATTTTAAAGTAAGGATATTGGGTATTCTAGGTAATAGGCAAGCTAAACAGTTGTTGTGATATGTCACTGTTGACAGGAGTCTGAATGTCTTAATAAACATTACCAATATGAGGATATGTGAATCTATCGTATCAAGAATAAATTAATAGATTACCAGCATCAATAATAATAATTAATAATAGAATAAGGAAAGCATAGGAAAGGACGTGTACAAGTATCCAAGTCTTTGCTTTCCAGGAAAGCCTTGGTTTCATATAATGGCTATAGAGGGCAAACAAGATTCAATGATACCTGATACTTGACTTATAAATATCAGTTTCTGTGATATGCACACTGTCTGGGGTCACTCCCCAGTTTTCTGACGCAAATTGCTAGAAAGGTCATTGCTGGTTATAGAGTGATAAGTTGAGTTTTATTTTATATATATATATAGAGTAAACTTTGCACACACGAACTGTGTGTAATATTTTTATAACTACTTGGATTTAAACTACTAGTTTATTTATTGATAGTAAAATCTATTTATTGGAGAAAAGTTGCTAAAGTAAAATGGTAACTGATGACCGTATAACGCAATCTTTCATGTAGCTCACTTTGATCTAAACTTGGGCTTGTGAATATATGACACTTTGTTGTGACATGAAATAACGCAATATTCAGTCTTTTCATTGTAGATATCTACATCTCTTTATCCACCTGACTCACTCCTATCTGCTTCCAAATATTAGCTGAGTTTCCAGCAAGTCACCGGTAATCAACAAACCTTAGTTTGCAGTCAAGGTTGTTTGATGCTCGTCATGTGGCAAACCTTGATGTCAGAATGAGCTTGTATATGATGATGATTTAATTAAATTAAAAAAAATGTGATTGAACTCTACTTTTGTTTCTTCAGTTAATCGTATTGATATGCATGTTTATACTGCAAGTGTATATTATATTCAATGTTATTTATCTGCTTACATACCTGCTTGTCTCTGGATACTAATATTTTGTTATTTATCAATCTATTTGTAAGTCTATTTCTGTTCACCTGCCTGAACGATTCCCCTTACTTTTTCATATAATAGTTGTCAATCTATATATTCCCACTACTAATAGTTGTTACTCTATATATCCCCACTACTAATAGTTGTCAATCTATATATACCAACTACTAATAGTTGTTAATCTATATATCCCCACTACTAATAGTTGTCAATCTATATATACCAACTACTAATAGTTGTTAATCTATATATCCCCACTACTAATAGTCATCAATCTATATATCCCCACTATTAATAGTTGTCAATCTATATATCTCCACTACTATAGTCGTCAATCTATATATCCCCACTACTAATAGTCGTCAAACTATATATCCCCACTACTATAGTCGTCAATCTATATATCCCCACTACTATAGTCGTTAATCTATATATCACCACTGCTAATAGTCGTCAAACAATATATCCCCACTACTATAGTCGTCAATCTATATATCTTCACTACTATAGTCATCAATCTATATATCCCCATTACAATAGTCGTCAATCTATATATCCCCACTACTATAGTCGTCAATCTATATATCACCACTGCTAATAGTCGTCAAACTATATATCCCCACTACTATATTCGTCAATCTATATATCCCCACTACTATAGTCATCAATCTATATATCCCCACTACTATAGTCATCAATCTATATATCCCCATTACTATAGTCGTCAGTGTATATAACCACATTACTATAGTCGTCAATCTATATATCCCCATTACTATAGTCGTCAATCTATATATCCCCACTACTATAGTCATCAATCTGTATATCCCCACTACTAATAGTCGTCAAACTATATATCCCCACTACTATAGTCGTCAATCTATATATCCCCACTACTATAGTCATCAATCTATATATCCACACTACTAATAGTCGTCAATCTATATATCCCCACTACTATAGTCATCAATCTATATATCCCCACTACTAATAGTCGTCAATTTATATATCCCCACTACTAATAGTCGTCAATCTATATATCCCCACTACTAATAGTCAATCTATATCCCCATTACTAATAGTTATAAATCTATATATCTTCACTACTAATAGTCATCAATCGATATATCCCCTTTACTAATAGTCATCAGTCTATATATCCTCACTACTAATAGTCATCAATCTATATATCCTCACTATTATAGTCGTGAATCTATATATCCCCATTACTATAGTCGTCAATCTATATATCCCCTCAAAAACTAAGTCATCAATCTATAAATCCCCACTACTAATAGTCATCAATCTATATATCCCCTTTAATATTAGTCGTCAATCTATATATCCCCACTACTAATAGTCATCAATCTATATATCCCCTTTACTATTAATCGTCAATCTATATATCCCCACTACTAATAGTCGCCAATCTATATATCCCCACTACTAATAGTCATCAATCTATGTATCTCCTTTACTAATAGTCATCAATATATATATATATATATATATATATATATATATATATATATATATATATATATATCCCCTTTACCAATAGTCATCAGTCTATATATCCCCTTTACTAATAGTCATCCATTTATATATCCTCACTACTGATAGTCATCAATCTATATATCTTCACTACTAATAGTCATCAATCTATATATCCCCTTTACTAATAGTGATCAATATGTATACCCTCACTACTAATAGTCATCAATCTACATATCCTCACTACTAATAGTCATCAATATTTATACCCTCCCTACTAATAGTCATCAATCTGTGTACCCTCACTACTAATAGCCATCAATCTACATATCCTCACTACTAATAGTCATCAATCCGTATACCCTCACTACTAATAGTCATCAATCTACATATCCCCACTACTAATAGTCATCAATCTATATACACTCACTACTAATAGTCATCAATCTATATACCCTCACAACTAATAGTCATCAATCTATATACCCTCACTACTAATAGTCATCAATCTATATACCCTCACTACTAATAGTCATCAATCTATATACCCTCACTACTAATAGTCATCAATCTATATACCCTCACTACTAATAGACATCAATCTACATATCCTCACTACTAATAGTCATCAATCTGTATACCCTCACTACTAATAGTCATCAATCTACATACCCTCATTACTAATAGTCATCAATCTATATTTCCCCTTTACTAATAGTCATCAGTCTATATATCCCCTTTTCTAGTAGTCGTCAATCTATATATCCTCACTACTAATAGTCATCAATCTATATACCCCCTTTACTAGACCAAAATGGCAGCTTATTTATATTCGAGCCATGGACTAAGCAATGTTTACTTTGAATTCCACGATATCTGTTATTGCAGCGAGTTGGCAAATTTTTGAAAATGTATTCAAGGGTTTGAACATAAATGTTTGTTCACAGTTCGTTAACCTTCGCTGTAGATAAAGTCTTTAATTCGATGGCTTCATTTGTGACCTTGTTAGCTAAGGACCTAACTTGTGCAAACGGATGGCATTGGCAAGGATCATTTTGAATCTATGAAGTTGGCTCATTTTGTGTTTAACTCAAAAGCATATGTGCTTTTTAACCAAATTTTTTTTTTTTTTTTTTTTTTGGGGGGGGGGGGGGGGGAACTCAAGGAAGATATCCCCGATGGAAGAATAAATTGTATTATTAGTCCCATAAATGATTCGCTTCCAGAGGTTTATGATGTAAACAAAGCAGTTTTGTCATTGCAAGTGAATAATCTCCACACCTATAATTGGTCAGGATTGTGTAGCAGCAGCAGCTTTATAGCGAACACAGAAAACATCATAGTATTGTGCTGTTCTGAAACAGCTATGCCATGCTACCCTAGAATTGCCTTTAATGGGATTACTGTGACCACAAACCACTCTCCATGTGTGTGCCACATATTTACACCCCAGAAAGAAATACTGAATATAACAACATCATATGCCGTCTGTGATATTAATGACCACAAACCAGGAGCCTCCTGTATGATTGATACAACTGTTGCACCAAGCACTTCATCAGCAGAGCCAGATCTATGGAATGTTAATCTGACATTGTTCTTGAATGATGTCCAAGTTAATGAGACATCAGAATCGTGTGGCAGCAACTACAAGAAGGGAGCAGAGAACATCAAGTTCTGCTGCTATAAAGGAGACATCCCTTGCTATCCCAGATTTGCCTTAAATGGGATCAATGTAGTTGAAAACTTCTCCTCTTGTGTAAACTACACATTCACATCCAAGAGTGAATCAGTGAAGGTCACAAAATCATATTCTCTCTGTGGTTTTACTAACTACAGGTCATGTGGCTTCTGTTGGATTGGAAATGATAACTTACCACCACTGTGTGTCTATATGTTTGGAATTGGAGTCATCAACGATGGCCTAACATCATCAAGTGCTACGACGATCATCATTTTCGGGAGGACGCGAACTCCCATGGTATATGGTGGATAGGCGGCAGGAACCACTGAAGGCTATGTCTGAAAAGTGTTCCTTCTTGCAGTTTCCTCATATTCCAAGTCCGGCTTGTTGCAGGAGCTACTGAGTTAAGTACACCGTGAGCTGTGTGTCTCATCCGTTTTGATCCTGTTTCGATATCCCGCTTGTTTGCGATGAATGATAATATCGTATGACAGGGAACAGTTGGCTGTGGTCACTTTCTGCGCGGTTTCGCCTTATGTCTTTTGGCGTGTGCTGAGACTGCAACGATGGGGACTACAGTTACCTTTCTTTGTTTGGGAGATGTGTTAGTAATTCGGATGATTCCACTGGCACGGGCGGTTGAGCAATTATGGATTTTAATTCGTTTGCAGTGATACCGAGGCCTTCCATAACCAATAACCAATCCCCTTTACTAATAGTTATCAATCTATATATCCTCACTATTAATAGTCGTCAATCTATATATCCGCACTCCTATAGTCGTCAATCTATATATCCCCACTACTATAGTCGTCAATCTATATATCCCCACTACTATAATCGTCAATCTATATATCCCCACTATTATTGTCGCCAATCTATATATCCCCACTACCAATAGATGTCAATCTATAAATCCCCACTACTATAGTCATCAATTTATATCCCCACTACTAATAGTTGTCAATCTATATATCCTCACTACTAATAGTCATCAATCTATATATTCCCTTCACTATTAGTCGTCAATCTATATATTCCCACTACTAATAGTCGTAAATCTATTTTTCCCCACTACCAATAGACTTCAAACTATAAATCCCCACTACTATAGTCACCAATCTATATATCCCCTTTACTAATAGTCGTAAATCTATATATCCCCACTACTAATAGTCGTCAATCTATATAACCACACTACTAATAGTCATCAATCTATACATCCCCTTTACTAATAGTCGTCAATCTATATATAAAAGTAGTAAAGTACCCCTGTCACGCCAAGTGTCGTATAGGGAAATATGGTTTTAGTGACCCTATATTTTACAGATCTTCAGCACATGATTTTTGGGGTAATGTGGTCGGTATTACGCCCGTGCTGCTTTACTTTCCCAGAAAAAAGTCCGGTAACCATTATGGCTGGGTGAACCAGAAAGCCGTCTGTTGGAATCGAACCCTACCCCTTGTCCTTTGTAGTCCAGTTCACTAACCACTGAGCTATCGCGGCTCCCTCAGTATATACATCCTCACTACTAATAGTCATCAATCTATATAACCCCACTACTAATAGTCATTAATTTATATATCCTCACTACTAATAGTCGTCAATCTATATAACCTCACTACTAATAGTCATCAATCTATATATCCCCTTTACTAATAGTCATCAATCTATATATCCCCTTTACTAATAGTCATCAATCTATATATCCCATTTACTAATAGTCATCAATCTGTATATCCTCACTACTAATAGTCATCAATCTACATATCCTCACTACTAATAGTCATCAGTCTATATATCCCCTTTACTAATAGTCATCAGTCTATATATCCCCTTTGGGAGCCGCTATAGCTCAGTGGTTAGTGAACTGGACTACAAAGGACAAGAGGTAGGGTTCCATCCCAACCGACGGCTTCCAGCTCACCCTGCCATTAATGGGTACCGGATTTTTTTTTTCTGGGAAAGTAAAGCGGCACGGGCGTAATACCGACCACATTACCCCAAAAATCATATGCCGAAGGTCTGTAAAATTTATGGTCATTAACACCATATTGCCTATACGCCACTTGGTGTGACGGGGGTAATTTACTTTTTTTTTTATATATATCCCTTTTACTAATAGTCATCAATTTATATATCCTCACTATTAATAATCAATCTATATACCAATCAATATATCAATCTATATGTTAGTTTGTCTGATAACATCTCTGATCTAACCCCACAGTCAGGTATTTCTTGTAGTTTTTCAGATAACATCACTGATGTACTCCATTAGTCAGATATTTATTTTAGTTTGTCTGATAAC